>JAMKCH010042928.1:0-56840 GCA_023653785.1 Ophioderma brevispina
GCCAAAATTGATAAAATTGGGCTAAACACAGCTGATTTACATGATTTTTGAGGAACGCCCACATCCCCCGCGTCTCTATCTCCATGGGGGACTTATCTCCTTTCACACAACACCCCGCATCCCAAATTCCCGTACAAACGTGACGCTAAACTCGACAAGAAATCGAACTGCTAAACAACCCTCCCACCGTCCATACTATACTCTAGCATTAGTAAAGTGTATTATTGCTTATTAGCCTCTATGGCAAAAGACCAAACAAAATTGTTATTTGAAAAGACTTTTACAATTAAAATGATTTGCACCTAAAAAAGTCCAACTTGAGACCTCAGTGGAAGAAGGACTCAAAGGCCACTACTGTCCGAGTCCATCTCAACAATCCTGTCAGCTTACTGATCGAGGGACTCTTGGAAATGAAACATCATCCACGTGTAATATTCAATTGTAATTATTGCACTGAATTACATTGTACATAATTTCCTATTAAACATTTCAAAGATATGATTAACCTCCCTTTGAAGGAAGGGCTGCCATAGCCTACAGGGAATTGAGAATGATCTTCTGTGGGAGGCCAGTTGGACCTTAATATTTTTCAGCAGGTCCATGAGACCCATGACTGAAGCGCCTAAGGCGAGGGTCAACTGAGAGCAGCTCAGACAGCTGGCTGAGGAGACTCTGGTGCTTGTTCCATAAACAATTCCAACTGCCCTTTGATGACCCAATGGTTGAATGTTTTAAGAGGTTATCCTGACTCACAGGAATGCTGATAATGAAATGGCACGTCTCTGCTGGATTGCATCAAGTTTGGGTATTGTCGTGGGTGTTTTTCCACCTCAATGCTGAGCTCCCGGGGCTGAGTTTGCATAGTCCATGTTGGATCGAACCATGGATGTATAATCTTTAACCGCACCTTGACCGACTGGCAGTATAACCCTTTTGGGTATCACATGTATACATTACAATGAAATCTAAAGTCTGGTGGTCAAGCATTCGAATTTCAGTCTTTCACAACTCCATTTTCAGCTTGTTATTTTCTATTAACATACAATGATGTGGGCATTACATAGTAAAAAGCGATGTTATGTTACCTCTGAAAGGCAGAGAAGTTAAAAACATTCCACTAACATAAGATGCACTATCCTAGAATCTGTTTTGAATTGAGAAGTGGCGTGGCAGGTGATGTATGGAGTCAAAACAATATCAAAGCACCCGAGTTGCCAGCCGACTCTCGAAAGTCCACGCACAGTGCAAGATGGAATGGATGACTCTTTAAAATGGACGCTCTTCGTCCACCAACTGTGGTAGCGAGTAGCGTATCGTGGTGCAATCAAGAGTTTAGATGTATCAAGGGAATGAGAGATGCAGAGGACAGTGTAAGAAGATATATTCTAACGCTGCAAGTGTGATGATCTGAATGAAACGTTACCTTTCTGACTTGTGTGCTCCACAGGCAAGACATGATATTTAACCGAGGTATAATTTAGGTCGAGACACAATAGCCGTATATTATTGTAGCCACGATTAAATCATTAAATAGCAACCTTCAGGAGGTCCATGTCCAAAATATTTATACCCACCGTGGGGGTGTGCGGTGAGATCAACATGACATCAACCATATATCATGAACCAGAGTTTCGGAACTAAGAGATAGCATAGATGCCATGTGTTGGCGTCTGGCCAGATGAAGGGGGCAAGCTGTACATTTATAGGGTTCGTGGCGCATCCCCCGGGGCTCCTGGGGGGGGGGGCATGGTGGGTATAGACAGTGCCAATTCTAAATGCATGGATATCTTCATCAATATTAAAATTCCATAATACTCCAAAGAGCCCTTGGGTTGTTTGTTGAAGGCATGCTGAAGGCATTTCAATGTACTGGTACAAGTCTTGAACTGTTTTGATGTCGCACATAATTTTGGTTTTTTGCTCCTGTGCTTGGAGAATGATTGTTGATGAAGGATTCTGGTGGGAGAGATGCCAATTACCCATACGGGGAAATGCATCCTCTCACCTCCTGATTTTGATTTTTTTCCTCATACATCATCAATGATATATTGCTTATGTACAGTATCGCCATCTTTCATTCAACACCACCCTTTGGTACTCATCGTTTCGTCTTGTTACGAGTTGTATTCATTTGATACGGTTCGCTAAATCCTGACTATTAAACAAAAACACGTAATTTTTTTTTTCGAGAAAAAAATTGAAATAAAATCTAATTAGTATTTTGAATACATTAGTACCTAAATTATTAATTATAGGAGATGAAAGAGGAAGAAAACACAATAATACGCGCCGTGTGGGGGTCGAACCTGGATCGCCGGTCTTGTGTGTCCAGCTCTCATCCAACTCTGGCCAGGCGGGCTTTCGTTTTTTAACTGTTGAAAATATAATAGTTTAAACCTTTACCATAATTAAAAAAAAAGCCAAACAACATCCCTAAATTATACACTTTTGCGTAGCTCATAATGATTCGATTGTAAAATCTAAACAATTGGCTACAAATCGGTCAATTTGGTATCAATTTGAAGAGAAAAGAATTGTTTGGGTGACGTTTCCCCGAGCAATCCGAATGCTTCCGAAGACGACTTAATCATGTTATCTAACATAAAGATTCCTTACATCAGGTTTGCCCCCCCCCCGATGTTCATCATCCTCCCCCCCCATACTCTCGGGTACGCACGGTCCTTTACATAAAATTAAAATGTCCTTTTTTGGCTCAGATGTAGCTGTTTCGTATGTTTTTCAGCGTTTCCAACCCTGTTGAAACCACAAGAGAAAATATTGTTTGGTGACGTTTCCCGAGCATCCGAATGCTTCCGAAGACGAATTAATCATGTGATCTAACATAAGATGCTCTACATCATTTGCCCCCCCCCCTTGATGTTCATCCTCCCCCCCCCCCCCCCCCCCCCGTCATGCTCATCGTGACGTCACGGGTCCTTTACATAAAATCATAAAATTCACTTTTTGGCTCAGATGTATGCTGTTTCGTATGTTTTTCAGCGTTTCCAACCCTGTTGAAACCATTCTAAGGCGTTCCATGCGATACAATGTTAAAGTGTTGGCTACATCATAGATATCTGGGGTCGTTTTAGGTAATTACCTGGTATTTCAATTACGAAACTAAATGAGAGAGTTCCGCCAAAGCCCTAGTCGTGAGCTACGCCACCTACGTGGTTCCGGGAACATTGCGTCCAGATCTGCACTGTATGTTCTGCATGGTTCACTTTCAAATCATTGTACAACACACTCAGCTGCATAATTTATATTGTTAATTTGATCGATTAGATCCGTGTTGCAATACAAGAATCTAGTTCACGTCACCGTAGTTCACACTTTATTTAAGATTTTATTTCATTTAATTTACCAATTACAGGGAAATATATAGTGGGATTACCTAACAAACGCTTAAATGGACACCTCAAAAGGTTTAGACTGGCTATACCTTAAGAATTGATCAATTTTAACTCAAATGGCTGCCATATTGAAAAACACAGGGACTGACACAAGATATTTCAAAATGCATGTCCATATTCAGATTTCATGATCCTAAAAACCTAAGAATAGACACAAAAATCTAGTCAATATCATTTTAAGCTAGGTATAAAGAAAAAATACCTGACAGAATATTTTTTAAAATATGTCATATTTGAATACCTGGCATTCCAAACATGGGTATAGACACAAAATCAATGTTATTAACCGAAATTATGAGAGATTGAAAATATGAATGGCAGCCATTTTGAAAATGGTCACCACGGGCGCCACAGGTCAAATCCAGCTGGGGTCCCGTTTTGAAATAATTGGTTGTGGTCCATATTAAGCGTGTACCAAATGCTATACTTCTATCACAAAGTGCACGATTTTGCTTCAGAGGGGTCTTAACCCTCTGGACTAAAATCCATATGGATGATAGTTCAATCCCCGGCAATGTGGAGACTAGGCCTTTGTTGCCATCACAAAACATATTGTGTCCAAAACTACTTTACAGAATCGGCTTACTGGAACCTGATGCATTCAGTTCTATAATGGCCTGTTAAGGATAGAAGGACTTGTCAAATCCACTTTGTGCTAATCTCTTATTCAAGTTTGGCCCACTTTTTATGGCAAAATAAAAACTTAATTATGCGTGCATTGATATAAGAATGCATTATTTCTCCAGTACTGTGATAAAGAATGATATTTTGTAGTGTCAAAGGTAAGTTATATTCAAATAACAACATTTAATGAAATATTTGCTGATGTTTTCATCCTGATACTTCAAATGAAACATCCAACCTATCTTAGATGTGAAACAATGTATTTATGTCAACATTTATTACTAGTACATTACTATACATTGTATGAGTACCATAAAATTTTCGACCTGTGCCATTAAAATATTTCCTCTTACCTCTCCGTGAATTGCCAGACCTAGAACTTTTATCGGGGGCTTTATGAGGTCTCACTTTTTGAAATCTACTGTAAAACCCCTTTTAGTCAGGCACAGATGTCACTATATTATCACTACTAACTACTGCGATACATTTTGCCAACTTGATTTTCACTTCAATGTGTTCAGTTCAGACATCAAAAGGATCGCTTTTCACTTTGTTGCCGAATTTTCCAGTGTCGTATTCCGTCATCGGGGGCGCTTTTTTCAAATGGCCGCCAAAATCATAGAAAATCTATAAAGCGTATTTTTTACCACCAATAGCCATCTAAAATAGTCCAATTTTCTGATAATTTTGGTCAAGTGACCGCTAGAAATGTTTTACAATAAAACAAAAACATTGTTGTTCAGGAATGATAAAGGGCTTTTTTTTCAAATGGCCGCCAAAATCCTAGAAAATTCTTTAAAAGCATATTGTGTACCCAAAATGCCATCTATAGGGGTGTCTGGTTTCTTTCTGGATAATTTTGACCAAGTGAACTCTAGAATGTTTTAAATAAAAACAGTGTTTGTTTATCAGGAATGATTGATGGTGGTTTGGTTTGAAATGGCCACCGAATCATAAAAATTAATTACTAGCATAATGTTTAACTACAAACATGATCTACCTAAGTTAGTGTTTTCTCGATGGTTTTAACCAAGTGATCTCTAGAAAAGTTTTAAAAACGAGTCATTCATGAATAATTGAGGGCACGTGTTCTAAAATGCTGTCAAATTCCCATACAAAAAAAATATGACCAAAAACACTACTAATGGGATAATTTTCAAGATTATTTAGGAATATTATTCTTTAAAGATGTTTACGATTACAATAACATTATTATTTGTAGAGGGTGCTTTCTTGTTAAATGGATGTCAACCCTTTTAAATTGTCACCTACTAACACATAACTAACACAGAGAGGGCTAATTGCACATGCTCTAAAGAGTCGTCTGCAAAGTCTTTTTATGTCTCCCTTCCCTCTCAGGCATGATATGGCACCAGCCTTGATAGCGCTTCGGGGCTAGCATATCGAAGTCCAGCAAGGTCAGCTTTCATCTATATAGAAATCAACAAATGGTGTGTTGCCGTGGTGGACTTAAAGGGGACAAGGCAAGATATGACTGACATTTGCTTCAACAAGTCTTTTCCAATGCAGAATTATGTGTTGAGCATTGCCATTATGCAGAAAATATTCGGTATCGCCGTCCTTTGGACGCTTCTATTCGTGGACCTGTGGCAAAGCCCTTTAATCGATGATGCTTTGCTTAAATAGTACTAATAAACATTGTGGAGTTTAACTGTTGTAACAATACCATATCCCCATCAAAAATATGATACAAACTTGGTATTGGTGTCTGCATTGTAGCAATGATCATATACGTAAATCCCGGGATGGGGTAATCTCCCAATAATTTTTGTAAGGGGATGGGTCCTACGATCAATCACCCCCCTGTTGGATGTATGCCCGTCTCATGTGTTTTTGACTCAAATAACCAAAATTTACCATAATAGTTTAAAAATTGTAATTTCCGCGCGCTTCTAATACAATTACTTAAAACAAAACGATTGTTAACTTCTAATGCAAACTTTTAGCGCGCTTCTCGTGCACATGTGCTAGTAATGACTCCTTTCAAGCACCACCTGTTTTTCATTCAGAATGTTCATGCAACCCTCACCCCCGCTATGTCAAAAGAAATTTACGCCACTGTCATTTGATTGGGATCTTGTTGCTCCTTTAATAAACCCCTTTTTGTTTTTCTCTTTTAAGTGCAAATCGTAAACGTGTATCCCGTTTTTTTCATCAAAAATCGAGCCACTCCACTCTCTCCTCCTTTTTCTCTGGGGTTAGAATATAGGACATCCTGGTTTTTTTAAGCCTTCTTAACGGATTAGCGTTCTTTCTGTTGAGGATACTTCTATTTTTTCTGCTTTATTTTGATGTGCCAACAAGTGCATCTATACGTGTGTACCACAATGTTGGTAAGACTAGGCTGAGGGCTATTGTTCCGAAACTGGGAGCATTCCCTTACTGGTTGATAGAAAGGAGGCGGAGTTGTCTATCAAATCAACTTTCTTGGATCCTTGATTTACTAAGGAGGGTGGCTGTGGCATGAGTAATCCGGCATCGGTTGGCAATGGCCAGATTGTCAATGTCAATCTATCCAAGATCTAGGCTGACAGAGGAATTAGTAGAACTTCCACAACTCTCTATCCAAGCTCTGGCATTTTACAATGGCCACACCTCTCACCAAATCAGACGTAACAGAATTGCAAGCCTTTGTGATGTGGTGTTTGGACGGCGTATACTTCGCATCCCATGGATCGAGACGAGGACAAACTCCGAGATTGTGGTGAAAAATAACCTCTTGGCTACAGAAGATCTGCATCAAGATCTAAGATATTTTGTCATGTATCATGGCGTGGTGGCAACAACTTGTGGAAGGTGATTATGCAAGAATGGTGAAGGCAAAGAAGATGCAGGCCAAGAGCTCCGTGGTTCGACCAAATTAGCGTTACAGGAACACTGTGCTATTATTCTATTGCAGAAGATTGTCATCTCTGGCATCGCATCTCTTAGGTCACGCGCTGTCAGTCATGACAGGAGGCGAATCCAACCCCACCACTACACTCTTCCATCCTCTTGCAACTAGATTCTTACAAGGCTGGTTAAAATAATCTCAGGATTAAAATACCTACAGTATCCTTCCATATCTTGGGTCTTCTTGCTGGACTCGCGCCTATCTCTATAGCAAGCTGTCATATTTGCAATTGCAAAGTCCTGTATGAAGGGCCTTTCTTTCCCCATAACTGCAACTCGGCATGCATTGTTGTGTCAGCATCGCCCGAGTTTGATACAATTTATGTAACCCCTGACTTATTCTTTTAAATTTAACCACCATGACCTTGACTAGAATACTTAGTGGACAGCGCCACTGACCCGAGTATTTAATGCTAATGAGGTTACATAAAGAGGTTTATTTATCTGGCCTTTTGGGAAGAACAGTCTAATACCTGCAGATCAGGCACTGCTGTTAGATCACACAATCAACGCTCATTTGCGAAAAACCTTTCACGTCCGGAGATTTTCAAAGAGTTTCAGGGACTTGTTATCCCCCCTTATGATGCCAGCAATAAAACAGAAGGCCAAAAAGCTCCTAGAGTTTGGCTAGAGATATGTCAGCCCCTATAATTTGGGCAAGTTGCTCTTGGTTCTTTGTGAGGTAAGAATATCTGACCCTTTCTTTATAACACATTAAGTCCTCTATCTAACATAATTAGCATCCGTACCCATTTCCATACTTTGCTAGGGTATCACGGTACCAGTTTTTCTCCTCATTACATGGCATATGATGGGATCTAATTATGGGAAAAAAAATTCTACAACGGGGCTGGGGACTTGTTTATATTCATATGCAATTGCGCGATGTTTTCATGTTATCCCCATTGGACACAAATGAGCACACAAACAATGTTTCACAGCTGATTTGCACACATAAATTGCGTCAATTTTGTCTGATTACAAGCATTACATGACATAAGTTAAAAACTTAATCCGCAATGATGCCTTATCAAATAGCATGTTACGGCGACAAGTATATACCAAGACGGCCCTACTGTTACGAAAAAGTTACCACCTAAAAGTAATACTTTACCTCTTACCTTGTACCCAATCATGTGATACATGATGCGTGCAGTATTTATTGAGGTCCTTCGAAGAAGTTGACCCCAACTCCCCTAAATGGTCCTTTTTTGACTTTGAAATCTTTATCAGCAAAAGGTGCACTTTCTTGTCACTGTTTTCACAGCATATCAGCAAAACGTGGACCTCGTCTTTTGTGGAATTTTGGTTGTGTACATTAGGTTTATATTAGTTGTGCCATACAGAGGCAAGATACCATTAATCATTCCAACAAGGTTAAGCATATGCCCAAATTGTGTTCTCCTCCAGAAATCTTTGATGAAAGTTATTCTATTAATTGCAAACATAATTGTGTTTCTGATGTAAAACATCTTTCAACTTCTTAGATTAAAATCCTCGAAAAACAAGTCACAAGAAAAATGATGTTCCTTTTAATATTTTTTTTTTTTTTTCGGTAATTTCTAATTCTTTTGTTAGCCATCTTCGGAAAAAGCGCCTCTAGTAACTGGTAAAAAAATAGCACTTTTGGTCCTAAATCTTATAGGAAATCAGTGGCTAAAATTCATCTAGAACACCCACTCTATTAATGGCAATTTTGATCAATACTATGTTTTAGGACAGTTTTAAATTAAGTTTCTATTATTTGGTCGGGCATTTTGGAAAACAAAACCCACCATCACGTTATTCCTGAAAACACTGTTTTTTATTTGAAAACATTTCTAGAGACAGCTTGACCAAATTATCCAGAAACTCAACCCTATTAAGATGTTATTTTGGTAACCAATATGCTTTTAATGATTCTTCCTATGAATTTTGGCGGCCATTTTGAAAAAACGCCCTCTATAGCATTCTCCTGAACAACCTGTTTGGGTTCTTAACATTTTCCTCGGGTCCCTTGGCCAAAATAACGCAGAAATCTAACCCTATTAGATGGTATTTGTGGTAAACAATACGCTTTATTCGACTTTCTCTGATTTTGGCGGCCATTTTGAAAAGCGCCCCAGATTGGACGAAATACGACACTGAAAATTCGGCAAACAAGTTGAAAGCGATTCCTTATGATGTCCTTGAACAGATGAAATTTTCACAAATCAAAGTTGGCAAAATATCGCAGTAGCTGACCACTGCTGCCTGACTATTTTGACCGATGATCAATCGCCGCGCGCTCGTAAATCAGGTCGTAAAACTATTGTTATTGTACAATACCAACAGGGGACACTAGATCATATCCAATGCTGAATGCACGTGCAACAACATTGCATCGATGTACTAGTTAAGCAGATAGCGACATATATTGTAACAATTGTGTATTTCCTTTATAAAAGCATGAACTTTGGCATAAATTTTAAAATTAACATACTGATTATTGATTATTTTAAATATGGACCACATCACTGTCAATCATCTTCAAGTCATTTGGGGTCATTTGAGGGTCATTTATTAAAAGTGGGAGATAGCATGTTCCTACGATAAGTTACATTTATTCTAGTTTTTTATACTCGTACTGTCGGCTTTAAAATTGAATGTTTTGTAACACCGTATTTTAAAGTATGATATTTGGAGACGAAATCTAACTGAACTGGTAAGAAAAAAAAAAATCTAAACAATGACACCAAACTTCACAGTTGCCCGAAGTGCCCGTTTTTTCAATTTTGTGCCAGAGTTGGCCTCATTTTAGTGAAATATGAGAACCTTGGCGATTGTTAAATGGACCGTCCCAATCGCCATATTTACCACAAGGCAGCATTGTAAATGTACATGATTAATGTTTATGTACATGCATTCCAGCATTAACATTGATCACTCGTATACGTGTTATTTGCAATGTAATCAAATCTATTTTATAGTATTTCATTTTTTAGGAAATTTAAAAAATAAAATTCAGTTATGCAATGGAGCAATATTCACAGTAGCCCATGGCTAGGTCGGTCCTATTATCAATTTACTTTTTGCCTTTGCTTTCAACACTCTTGGTGGGCATGGGATCCTGGGGGTGGGGGCACATTTCACAGAGGCAGGATACTGTGGGATGACGAAGGGTGGTTTCGTCATATTAACTTACTTGGCAATATTTTTTGGGAAGCAAAGCACCAAATAAAAGTCCAAACCTCAATCCATTGAAGAATGGTTCTCTGAACGAATTTAATTTAGGTGCAGTGAATTTTCATGAAGTTTCTGGCAAATATCGCACATCAACTGAGAATCAAATTAATATTTCACACTTTTTTGTGGGGGGGGGGGGGGGGGTCCAACCACATGCCCTTACTGCCTTTCACCCTTCATCAACACTGTTTCTGAAAATAAAATGTTAAAGTAGTGTCTGGCTTATTTGATTACACGTTGTCATAAACAAAACCTTGTTTATTCGATCCATATTTTGGGAACTAATCTAGCCTAATTACAGGGACAACCTCTACAAAAATTCATACCTCTATGATTGGGTCCCATCGAAAGACAACTGAAACTTCAACTGGAGACTCGAGGAAATACTTAAAGGTGGACTCACCGATTTGTCAGTCCGTGGTCTCGTACACATGTTGCCATGGCAAAATTTGGTATCAGTTTACCGATATAAATTTTGTTTTCGCATGATGTGGGTGAAATTTTATGAAGCAATATTTTACCACCCTCTAAAATATGACAACAAATGTGCGTTAATTGTCAGTCTCCCAACAATAAATTAGAAGCTTACATACAGATAGAATCGTGCTTTTGCAAAACGCACATAATTTGTTCAAAATAAAACCACAACTTGGATCAATTTGAAACTACTATTGGCCGACATCTTTGTGGCTGATATTGTGTTCTTCAATGCAAAAAAAAATAATAACATGGTAAAATCCTAGTCTACCTTTTACGGTGGGGCATGCCTATATTTAAGAATTAGTACTGTGTACTAACACGTAGGCATCATGATCACAAATAATTCAATACATAAGCTTAATTATTTTTTACAGGGGGGGCCTTAAGTGCTGGGGTGGGGCAGTGGGTAGCATTCCTCCTTACAAAAACCAATCCCAGAAAATCTCCTCGGTCTCTTTAAAATTAATAAGACAAATAGGTCCATGAAATGTTTATGATGTGTTAGAGTTGTGCAACCTTATTCTGCATGGTTTTTAATCGTGTTTTGACCTCTTTGGACCTTTTGTGACCTCTATGACATTGAATTTGGACCTTGGGCATGTTGGTTTCTATAATCCCATTTTTTTCCAAATTAAATTCTCTACCTCTCTACCAAATTTGATGCTTTATAACAAATGCCAATTTTACCATTATCTGCTTAACTACCTTCCAATGCTATAAGTATGACCAACTTAGGGACCAAATTGAGCCCCATCTAAGGGTCTAAGGGGGAAACTGAAACCAAGGTAAAATCCATAATAAAATTATTACAATCATAATAACGTCTGTTCCCGCAAATAACTGTCACATTTTCTTGGAAAATTAATACATGTCATTCACTCTCAACTTATTTCCCCCAGTATCAATCCAGTGACGCAATAGTCATTAATTCAGCACACAATGGAGCTAAAGATAATCAATTACCGCCCGTATGTGTATAAAACACCTTCAGATTCCTTTTCATCCTGGAGTGAAGACTTTTTATATTGTTTCGCGGTTGAAGAGATTCAGGGTGTTACCGATTTAGACAAGTATTTTTAAATGACGTTAGACACAACATACTTATTATCCCTGCATTCACATATAAGTAAATCTGAGCTCCTATAGTGCTGTGTTCATTAACTTTGACCATATTTTTCATCATTTATGCGAAAAGGAAGAAAAGACAACACACATCATTACAGAATGTGGCTGGGTAGCTTGAACCTAACAACTTTGTGCAAAGTAAATCCGTAACTTATTGCGTAACTACCTTTCTATTCAATTTAACAACGGCGTTTTCAGATTAAACTGGGTCAACGACCTATATTATCATGTAAACTGTTTAGTTATTGTGAAGATGACGGGTAATTTTGTTTACTCAACACCATCGTGTAGTGATCACACCTACTATTATAATGGCCCTACATAACCGGCCCATTGTAATATTTTTTAGTTAATGGTTTGCTGAAGTATATACCTATCCACTGTCACTGATATTGGGAAAGAGAAAATTGAGGTGATATTTTTATCATTTTCAAGAAAAGTCGCCACTTTTTCTGCGCGGAACAGACAGTTTATGATTTTAATCATTTATTTAATTACACTTGGTTTTCCTTTAGCACCGACCGATGGGACAACAGAATTGTTATAAGTTGGTTGTTTTGTCTATACGCCAAATCGCCTAAATAGATTTACTCCGAGGAATTGATTTCACTCATTTTAGAAGGGTTTCTCACCTTTCATAGTATTAAATTCGCTTTTGGGCAAGTGATATATTCATTCCTTGGAGTGATCACTAGTACGCATCCAGGAAGAGTAATTTTTTACTTTTCTACATAATGAGAGTGATGTTTTGCAAGATTAATTAATTAATTCAACATATCGCTGTTTTATTTAAATGTTACAATGAATTTTAACATGAGGCATCCTTCTATTGTATCATGACTATCTAGGGGTTTTCCTAGCTATGTTCACAATCTATTTAATAGTCTGGTGCTCGGTTCCAAAGAACCTTGCATGTGACCTTGCGCAAGAGTCCATACAAAATATTTTGATGGTTTCTAGGCAAGATTGACCTACTGAATCTAAATCTGGATGATGCCACTTTGGCATCCTTGAGCATTTTGAGATAGGATAGGGGGTAAATTAACAGGGGTAAAATTTGTAAATGCTTCATAATGGGTTAAAAGGTGTATAGTCATGTTCATCTGGTCCTATGGATTAAAAAAAGGTATAGTTTGCTATATCTAGGACATTTATTTTTAACACATCAAGTCTAAAATGGTTCAAGGTCATCCTGGGGTAAACAATTTAGAATGCACAGATTCTTTTCAAAAAGGGCTCAAATTCTTCATTCTGTTTGATATTAATGTCAAATATAGGTTACACACTTTGTTGGACATTTGTGGTATAAATAAGGGGGAAATAATGGAGAAGGTCCACAGGGTCTATGGGGGTTAATCATTTTAGTCTCTGTTAGATACCTTAGCAATGATTGACATGAGGTAAATGTTTATTTTCTGTTTTAACATTCCCATACGAACAATTTGAAACCAATTTGAAACAAATCGGATCGTTGTAAATATTTAATCCCATGATGACCTTGAACAAATTTTGGTCTGTAGTGTAAACACAAAAGGTTGCAGGTATAGCAAACTATACCTTTTTTTAACCCTTAGGACAAGATAAACACTTCTATACATATTTCAAATCCACATGAAACATTTACAAATTTTACCCCAGTTAAATTACCCCCTTCCCTATCTCACAATGCTCAATGATGCCAAAGTGGCATCATCCAGATTTTGAATCAGCAGGTCAATGTTGCATAGAAACCATCAAAACAATTTGTGTGGACGCTTGCGCAAAGTCATATGGGTCGAGCACCGGACTATAATGATGCATACAGCTATCTCTCTGTCAATATAGAACTTGGGAATCTCTTTTTCTTTCAGTTCAAGTAAACAAACCAATGTTGTCTCTGTTTTAGAGTTGCTCTCAAAATTTACAGAAATAATATTAAATCACCAAAATCAGGATATTATCAAATATCAAATAATTTATACTAATACTGAACTTGTGAATGGTATGTGGACTGTTTTTTTTTTAATTTTGAAGTGATGTCTTGTACAGCGTCTGGATTTCTTTGTGGCAAAATACAGTCAAAAGCCCTTTTTCGGGTGTATTTGTATAATTTGGCCATATTTTACAATTTCAGACACGGTATTCTTCCTAAATTTTGTAAAAATTTAGATTTCAATATACGCTTCACCTTGAAAATTTAGCATTTTTTTTTTACTTTTGAAATATGAGTGAATCTTATTACAAGTACTAAATTTGGTATTTTTATAAAGTACGGTACATGAAGATAATCATTTGAAATTAGAATGTTCGAGATTTGTGTTGAATTAATAAGTCATTAGTTAGTGCGATGTGCACAGTGGGTGATGAGCAGGAGCAGCAAATCGGAAAATAAACTCCAAGGGTACATAATTGGTCATTTGAATTTTGTTATCCTGGGTAACAAATAGCATTGAAGTTACAGAACATTCAATTATTTAAATGCTTCTATCAATTTGCTATAAGTCATTTCCTTTAGCGCTCTTCTTTTTTCATCCTTTCTGGAAACCCTTAGTAAAATCGTTAAAGCTGTCTAGTTCACTGCCGTTAGTATGTTATGGTGTACACGTTTATCGCAAGCCAAAAGGCCATAACGTATTGCCGGCAACGCGTTGCGAATTCGCAACGCCGTTGTGAGGAAAGTAGAACGCGTTGCGGCGTCGGCCACTAAATGACGAATTTGGACGTATTTTCAAAAATAGACCCCAAAGACTTGGCAAAGTACTAGACCGCTGTGGTGGAAACTCAAAACGCGTTGCAGCTTCACAACGCGCTGCGACCTTCACATCGCGTTGAAAGCCTTCACAAAGCGTTGCGACCTTCACAACGCGTGCGAGGTTCAACAAGCATAAGGGTCATAACGTATTGCCGCAACGCGTCGTGAGAAAGTAGCAACGCGTTGCAACATGTTGGCCACGCGTTGCGAGTCACAACACGTAAGTTCAACAACGCGTTTGTGAAGGCAATACGGGTAATAAGTATTGCTGCAACGCGTCGTGAAGGTTTGCAACGCGTTGGTGTGATGGTTGCAACGCGTTGTGAGATTTATATTTTGAAATACGTCACAGAAATTCATTGATTTTGATGGCCGACACCGCAACGCGTGCCGACGGAAATGTCGCAACGCGTGGCTGAAAGGTAGCAACGCGTGACAGAAATGTCGAAACGGGTGTGACTTTCTTCACAAGCGTGCGGCTACGTTATGACTGTATGGCTTGTGGACCTGCCAACGCGTTGTGAAGCTTTCAGCGCGTTGTTACAGCTCGCAACGCGTTTGAAGGCTTGCAACGCGTTGCAAAGGATCTAGCAAGGTTGTGGGTCTATTTTTTGCAAATTACGTACAGAATTCATGCTTTGATTGGCGACGTCGCAACTGCGTTGCCGAATGTCGAAACGCGTTGTGACTTTCTCGCCAAGCGTTGCAGCAATACGTTATGGCTTATGGCTGCGGATTACACGTTAGGTAGCATCAAACAATTGGATTGTTTCATAGTATTTCCATAAACGGGCCATTCTTTGGTCACGTTTGTACCGAAAAAACGTATTTTGATTTCAACCCAATACGTTTTGCCAATCTAACCAATCTGTTATTACTTTTTGTATAATGAATAACCTTTAGTCAAACCTAACCACAATAATGTTTCCATTTTCGCCAATTTGTATTTGTCATAAGGGGCAATTAAAGGGCATTGGACACATTTTCACCAAAATATGAAATTTCTCATTTGACTCTCAAATGATAAGTAGGCCTTGAAAGAACAGAGATTCTAGTTTTACACATAAAAAAAACATAACCAAAAAAGATAGGGACATTGATATTGGGATAAAGACATCCAGGTAGGTAATTTGTAGGCCAATTTTTTAAGTTTTCGATAACTTTAATCAAAAATGTGTTATAGTACATGAATATTTTTGGACCGTACTCACTATATTAAAACCAAAAGGTTTAGACCGATCAAACAGTGTGCATAGGGGGGGAAACATGCATACGACGTGCGTCTTCTTGGTTGTTAAAAGACAACGCCATTTTCTTTGGTCACGTTTGTGACCGAAAAACGGTATTTTGATTTTCAACCCAATACTGTTTTGCCAATATAACCAATCTGTTATTACTTTTGGTATAATGAATAACCTTTAGTCCAAACCTAACCAAAACTAATGTTTCCATTTTCGCCAGATTTGTTATTTTGTCATAAGGGGCAAATTAAAGCGGCATTGGCACATTTTCACAAAATATGAAATTTCTTCAATTTGCTCTCAAATGATAGTAGGCCATTGAAAGAACAGAGATATATTTTACACATAAAAATAACATACCCAAAAACAGATAGGGACATTGATATGAGGATAAAGACATCCAGGTAATTTGTAGGCCAACTTTTAAGTTTTCCATAACTTTAATCAACAATTGTGTATATTACATGAATATTTTTGACTCGTACTCACTAATATTAAAACCACAAAGGTTTAGACCGATCAAACAGTGTGCATAGCGTGAGAAACATGCATACGGAGACTCGGAGTGCGTGTTCTTGTGTTAAAAGCCATTTTCATCGTCTGCTGAATTCAACGTCGCCGGCGACGTTAAATTATAAAATCGTTCTGTTTACCCATAAGGAAGCTGATTTGGTCTTAATCATTTCGGGTGAGGGCTTTTTGTATATAAAAGCCTTACAACCATGCAAAAATATCGATTTTGATAAATCTTGAGGGCGCACTATTTTTCAAATGTGCCAGTGTCTCTTTAAGTTCGGTCACGTTTGTGACCTCAGACAAAAAGGTGTTTTTAGAAATCAAACTTCAACTGTGAAATTTTGTTATTATTTAAGTACTCACATTCTTATATTTATTTCAGAAAGACATTGGTACTTTGTCATTACAACAATGTTGCTAATTAAAAGTAAGAAACAATCTTTACTTGGTAGTTAACAAATTTATATCACTAAGTACGGTCACGTGTGTGACATTGGTGGTTACGTGTGTGACATCTCCATTGACTTATAACCCGAAATGATTAAGGTTGTTAATGTGCACCAAAAATGAAGTTGTCATAAAATCTTGTGTATTTCCACATTCTGAACTATGTCAAACACTTTTATTACAATGTCATCTGTAATAACCTGCAAAGAGCAATGTTACTCCCAGTATGCAGATTTCCTGTGTTGAAATAGTGCAAGTCTGCTAAATTTGGCAACTTCACCCCAAACATTCAAAAGACACATGGAAATCAAGTTTAAGCCAGTCTTTATTAAAATTGTTGTTTTCTTGTTTAAACGACCATATTCATATTTTAACTTGTAATAAGAGTTAACAAACACTGCGACCACTCCTTCTCCTCTTCAATATACCCGATTTATATGTCCTTCAAATATTAAAATGGTGAGTGCCGGTCACGTGTGTGACAGTAATTAGCACATCAATAACTTTTGAAAGAAGAAAGATCTACACCAATTATTTTGTATAACGGAAGGTACATATAAACTGACTTTTGATATGAAATATGAACATTACTGAGACAGTGGTTTTTTAGTAATAAAAACTTCTTTGTCTTTTTGGTCACGTGTGTGACATACCAAAGTCAATCTTGTCTATTTACTATAAATTTGTAATTTTTCAACATAATTTTGAAAATTGAAGTCCACGCAATACTTTAGGCAGTATTTCAAACAAAAATGAATAGTTATTCAATATAAAACTAAAGAAGCAAAATGGTGTAATAATCCCATTTTTTTATCCCAAAATATTACACACGTTCATTTATGTAAATAAGGGTGTTTGAGTTGAACATATTGTTTAAAAATGTCATGCAGGAAACTTGGAAGAATGCTTATCGTGATAATGTAAGGAAATTCGCAATACCATTAACTTCATTTTTTTTATCAAAAAGGTTGACTTTTTTTTAAGAATGGTTCAAACATGGTTAGGTAATTCCCAAGGGTAAGGTCAATTGCCAAGATCAAATGTACTTCCAAATGAATGGACTAAAATATTGGGTCAATATGCTTTAAGACAATATATATATTAAAGGAGCAACGAACGATTTCAAGTCATCCATATTTTCTGTGATATGTAGTGATTTCATATAGATTTGACACTCAATAGGTTCCCTACTTGTTATTTCGCAGCAGAAATAACTCAAAATGAAAACAAAAGGTGATTTGTATTTTGCTTATATTTCAATAGAAAACATAGGCTGAATTTCGTATTTGCTCCTATAGGAAATGAGAAAATTCGCAATTTTTGTACCAAAGAAACAGTTCTCAGCTTATTTAGGTAAGGATATTTCTGATAGAAAGCTTTACATCAGTGCAAATTCTGAATTATCTCATTTTTAGGGACACCTGTTATTTGAAATCTCTCGTTGCAGCTTTAAGCCTTGGGCAGGATTTATGCATGCATACCAGAGGAACATTCTATTATCCTATTAAACATGTTTTTGCCTGAATCAAGTGCTTGTAACAGAAATGGGCCCAACTGAAACGCAATGCCACTTAACAATTAACATAAAAGTTTTATTCAATTAACCAATTGTTTATAGTCTATAAGCTATTATAGTATAAATTAGAGAACTTCTTGTAGAAATTATGGAAATTAAAGTTGGCCCACCCAGTAAATTATTTTACTTACTTTTTTTGGTCAATTAATTAAATAAGGCCCACCCAGTAAATCATTCTTATTTACCACATTGGGACTGTCACTATACAAAATGTCCATTTTAATACACACGCTTTCGGGCTTCAGGTGATATTCTTAGCTGGAACGTTTCCAGGAATAAGTTGGCTAGTATAGTTTTAGAAGCAGGGGCCGATCGCTATATAACCTTCCATGCCGAAGTACTAGCAATTGTATGAATCAGTTGGGTGTTTTCAGGAATAATGAAATTTTGCTAGCATAATATGATAAGCAGTGAGCAATTACACAATTTTCATTCAAGTACAATTCATTACTTTCATCCGGATACATCTAGCTGGAATTCTATGCTAAAGTACTGGCAATTGTATGAATCAGCTCAAGTGTTTCCTGGAATACTTAAAATTTGTTTTTATATATATATTCTGATAAGCAGTGGTCAATAGCTTTATTCAATGTCCATAATGTACAATTTCTGCTTTTACCTGGTTTTCTAGCACAAATTCCTAGCCAAATACTGGCAATTGTATGAATCCACTAAAATTGAGTGATGAAAGTTTGCTGACATAGTTTAATAAGCGGTGGACAATCGCTATAAATGTCCATTCTAAGACCATTTTGGCTTTTATATGATTTCCCAGCTGGAATCCCATGCTGTATTACTAACAATTGTATAAATCAACTGAAATGTTGCTAGTATATTTTGATAAGCAGTGGTCAATAGCTTTATAAAATATCCATTTAGTGCCATTTTATGTTTTTACCTGATATTCTGAACTAGAATTCTATGCCGAAGTACTGACAATTGTATGAATCAGCTCAAGTACTTTTTAAAATAATGAAAGATTTGCAGCATAGTTTGATAATTGGTGGATAATTGCTATATAAAATGTAACTTTAGAACTATTTCTCTTTCATCAAATGTTCCAAGGAGTCTGGAATTCTGTGCCATAAGCAAACTAATAAAAAACAACTACATCCAAATAACCGGGCAATAGTTACTTATGATAACATTTTTTGGATGTTATACACTATTTTTCTATGATTTTTACCCATTTTGGCAGCCATTTTTGGACGCCATCTTGGATTTTATAAAATAGGGGAAAATCCAATCATGGAAAATTACTAACTATTGATTAGAAACCAAATTCCAATGAATATTTGTCCAATTTGACACACATTTTGGAGGTTATACACCATTTTCTATAATTTTACCCATTTTGGCAGCCCTTTTGGACGCCATCTTGAATTTTGCCAAAGTGCCATGATTTTTTTTTTTGTTAATATCTCAAATGTGAAATAGGTCCCAAATGTCCTATTTTGGGGGGAAATTTTTGCAAAATTTTCTAAAAAGACCACATTTTTGGAAAATTTTGAAAATTTGTCACCCGCTCGTCAAACTCGTGAGGGATCATGGGTAATCTGGCTAGTCGAAATTCATAAACGACAACATTTTTGCAGAAATAAAACTAGGAGTCACGCAGGCGGCGGTAGGAGGGCCCAGTGATCACTGAATTTTTGTAGGATTTTAGTGTTTGATTTGTTTTTATATATTGGTGAGGCGACCCGATCACAAATTTCATAGGACAGGCCAACCAACATGCTTCAATTCCAAAATTTCATTTAAATGTGAGATATCATTTTAATGTGTGCGGTAAGGCCATGTTAATGTTGTACCTGAAACTCAATTTAAAGAATGGTTATAAATCAGAACACAACACTTTTTACTGGTTGAACTCTTTTATTCAATGGCCAGGGATTTCGAACAAATTGCGCAAACTCTGGTATATATTGAACCACCTACACATTTCCAATTCAAATTCGCATGAAAATAATGTGCTTTTGGAAATGTACACCCCTTTCTCAAAATACACACATTTCCCTTGTTGAAACACTAACATTCTCCAGATATTTCCCTGGTTGAAAAACTAACATTCCTCCGATTTCCTGGTTGAACAAGGCCGAGAATATCTTAGTGTGGTTTGGTATGTAAATGTAACAGTTCCCGTTAGGACTTCTGTGCTAAATTTTCTTGCTGGTTTTCATTCAATAGTGACCTGACTGTCAGGAAAAGATGGACTGCAAATTGTCGGAGACTGCTCCCCGTGTGGAAAATGTTAGTACAGGGAAATATTTAAAATCGAGTCAAATTGTGTTTTAATGTACACTAACGCTTATACACTTTTACCGGACACTCAACAATAGCTATAAAGGATTCTCGGTTTGCCGCCGGCCACCGCTACTCTTTTGCGATATACACGCCAAAGAAATCTCAAACCACCCACAAAGCGAGGCACGACGTTCTAATTGCGACGTCACACCCTGCATAATGCATGTCGTGTGATCTATTACTGCACGAGGTCGTGCATGTACAATCAGGGGTAACCCGGAAACAGCAATGCGCTGTGACAAGATGTTCTGATAGCCCATGTGAATTGAATGAAGAATACGGAATATCGGAACTAGCAAAACGGTATAATGGAACGGATGCGAAATGTTTTGAAGAAGTGTGGTTTGCTTTGTGCATATTAGCAGCGTCAAGAGCACTAAAGACGACGTCATAACTAAACCACTGTCATTTTCGCTAATATGGACTTTCATCTATTGCAACCCAAATTGTACTAAGTTTCTATTATGAGCAAAATGAGAATGAAATAAAATTTGAGAATTTGGCCCAAGGCCAATCTTTCTGTGCTTTGTAATAGCGCTATACAAGTGACCCAACCAACTTGAAGTTTAATAATATTAAGCAGTGGCGCGCTTTTCAATATGATCTAAGAAGTTCGTTTGTGCCGAATGAGCGAAATGAACACCCGTGGGCAGAATGAGCAGAATGAGAAATCAAAATGAGCAGAATGAGAAATCAAAATGAGCAGAATGAGCAGAATGAGCAGAATGAGCAGAATGAGCAGAAATAGCGGGTGCAGAATGGGCAGAATAAAATGGGCAGAATGGGCAGCTTATGCAGCTTATGGGCAGGCAGAATAGAAAAGGCAGGATCAAAGTCCTTCATACTTTATACTGCATTGTAGAGCAGTAGTGCAACGCAGCCAACCAAAATCGTTACTGCAATCACTGTGTGCTGCAACGGAATGCAGTATTGCAACAAAGTTAAAATTATTTTAAGTGATGCATCAAGATGCAGTGGGGTGCAGTACGCCAATTTTGCTGAATCCTTCTCAAGTTTACTGCAACGTACTGCAACCCATAACCTGCAGTGACCTGGTTTGACCTGCAGTAAATCGATCCGATTAGGTGTGCAGCGGAAGTGACGGAACATTGCAGTGAATCAGTCAAATTGCAGTGCCGCGAGTGGAGTAGAAAGCGACTTTAGGATAGACAGAAAAGCAGAGTAGCAAAATAGGCAGCCTTTTTAGATTTTTTGTTTCTACTGCAATTTTATTTAAAAAAATGTTTGATATGTTTGCGTTTTTGGTCCTGTTGTTGTTGTTATTTTTTAATTTGTTGTATCAATCTAGAATATGCAGTTGCTATGTTTAAACGGGTGAATGTATTTTGGTGCGCATTTTTTCCTGTTGACAATCAGGGGTCCAACTATACCCCTCTAAGATCTTGTCGAACCCATCCCAAAGTGTTTCCACCACCTGCCGTATTGCTATTCTGCTTTTATGCTCGTTCTGTTCATTCTATTCATTCTGCCCATTCTGCTTTTCTGCCAGATTTCTGCATGTCAATTATGCTATTCTGCCTTTCTGATTTGTCATTCTGCCCATTCTGCATTTTCTGCCGATTACTGCCATGTCCGCATTCTGCTACTTCGTCTGTCTCTTTGTCATTCTGCCCATTCTGCTTTTTGCCGAGATTCTGCCATGTCACCATTTCTCTTTCGTGCAGTCTCTTTGTCATATCTGCCCATTCTGCTTGTTCTGCCGAATACTGCCAGTGCCTATTCTAGCTTCTTCTGCCTTTTCTGCATATTCTGTCCGTTATACTTCTTTCTTCTGTCGATTCTGCCATTCAACGTTTCTGGCGATTCTGTCATTCTAGTACAGATTTATGCTCATTTCTGATAATTCTGCTCATATCTGCTAATTCTGCTTTTTTTCTTTATACTCATTTGCATTCTACTGTGTCATGATTTTTAAAAACCAAACGTTGACCCAAATCATCTCTGTCCCATTAAGGAACTTAACGTGTTTAAACCTCAGTGTTTTTCTACCAAAGGTGGGGGGGGGGGGCGGGTGGTTACCACCCACCCCCACCCCACCACCGGACTCGCTTCCGGAGCGCTAAAACGCTAAAAAACATCGTAAAAAGCTTCTAGGTAATCGTTCTCTCATCCCTTTCCGGTCATATTTAGCGAAAAAAATGTGAAGGTAAGCACCTTCACCGGGGTTAGGGTGCCGTCAAAGTCGAGGTAAGGGGGGGGGGGGTGGTTTGCCACCAAGACTATTGTAGGTGGAATTTTTAAAATGTTTTGCACAGTATGCTCTAAAACTCTTGTTTATGTAAACCTAGTCAAATTGCCATCATTGAGCTGAAAACCGCATGAATTCATATTCCTACGTTTGTAGCGCAAAATTGATTTTCGCCTATTGTCTATGGAAAATGCCAATTCTTCCTACTCGCGGGATTGAATGACGTCATTGTAACGGCATACTAGGTATGTTGGTACTTTTTTGGATACCAATGACAGAGGAGGAAAACCATAGCTCTCCCTGGTATCAAAATCATAAGGCATCGGGTCTTAATAAAAAAATATCTCGAGGGGGGTAACCACCCCCCCCCCTGGTTACACCGTGTTACAAAAAAAGGCTGACGCATAACCCCGCAGCCGCGCGCAAGTGGCCTGCTAAGCCTGCTAAACTAATAGGGGATCCTCTTCTCATACAGTCCACGGTAAGGGTATTTAGCCGGCTGACTTGGTTTTCAGTTTGTAGACTATGGCCCATCTTTTTCACATTCATGCGGGACAATTGCATATTAATTATTAAAGACATATACCGATTCTTGAATCTTTAAAAAGGAAGTTTATTATGGAAATAACACGCCATTTTTTTCAAAAAATAAAGATTTTACTGACGTCACGGCATTGATTGGTTTTATTTTGCTTCGGTGGACCCATTCAGGTAAACATGAGGTACGTATCCTACTGGAAAAAAAACCGATTATCGGCACGTACGTCTGTTTTTGAAGTAGTAGGGAAGAGGTAATTTGTCCTGTTTAGACATATAAACGGTGGCTTTTGGAAAAAATAATAGCACTTGGGCAGAGGGTCAGTCCGACCTTGATTTCACATAGTTCAGATTTATATATATCGGTCCGCCCCCGAAAGCAAACTGATACCTGATACATGACACGTGATCTGGTACCTGACACGTGACACCAAACTATGTCTCTCGTTACCGTTTATAACTACACTACGGCAAAGCAGCAAGCATTCTGTATCTCTGTTTTCACGGCTTAATCGTCAAGATGTGATGACTAACATGTGGTTTTCTTTAGTAACAGGAGGTGGACACGATCTGCTCGATTTGGGCCTTGGGGATTTCCAAACGGTAATTTGTGTAACCTGGTCTTACCTGCATTTACTATGGGCAGTCTCGTCCCAGTGACATTAAAATCATCTCTAAACCTTTGTTCAAAAGATCTTAGTAATATCATGATAATGAGAACAAATCTTTGATTTCCAAATCCGTCGGGGTTAGTGATTAACCCGCTGTCACAATAGTGTATTTCCAATACGGTCATTTAGATTTATATTCGTGGCCTTAAAAGTTCTCATCAATCCTGCTTCGGTTAATTACCTGTGCATACTCAAAACTCCAGAAACGTCCCCTGCAAAGTAATCTCTATCAAACACATACCTTGAAAATACGCGGCCATGCACAGACTATGCGCCTGTACCATGCCTCACCGACTGACCTCTATCGCAAAACCGCCCTATTATCATATTTCACCCCCCAAACCATTGCACTCCTGGGTAAGACGAGGGTTAATACCTCGGGTATTCGGGCATTAATATAGAACTATGACCTAGTTAGGTTCGAAACAGCGTCCACCAACTAGCTATTTTTTTAGTATTGCTAATCAGCGAAAATAAGCGTGTTCGTGCCGATTTGAATTGGACAGCTGTAAACAGGGCATCAATGTAAACATTTTAATTTTACCGTAACGAACACACGAACGAACGAACACACAAGGACAGAGTTTCTGGGCGATTTATTTGAGCTTGCTTCGCAGCTCAAAAACTAACTTTCCCCATTAGACAGGTACATCCCAGGTCATAACTAATCTACTTTCCTGGCACATATTCACTTTCATGGCACATATTCACCAGTATTTGTTTATGTTGCATAAACTATATTCTTCAAAAAACCCTTTTGGGCCACTCTAATTTTTGACTTAAAAATCAACATGGCGGCCAAAATACCAATTCTTACTTAAAAATCGACTAAAACGTATTTTTCGTTGTGAAATTCACACAAAACTCTCAATTTCCCATTTTACTTTACAAACACATAGATCTTTGTTTTGACAAAGTTAAATTTCAAATGATCGGAAGAATTCAAAAATGGCAGCCTTAAACGCTCAATAACCAGGGTGCACAGGTCCCAACCATAGTGATTTCATGCTATTTTTACTTGACACACATTTTTGATAACTTTATGCCCCCTAGTATCTACCCTTTCAGGGATACCCACAAAAAAATTCACACAACCCCTTGTAAATGGGGGGTCAATTTATGCCCCCCTACAGTAAAGTATAGGAAACATTAACTTTGTTCTTATTTTTGATTGCGTTTTTGTTTTTCAGTCCTTAGAAGGGTGGGTTTGGTATAAAATGAAAGGAAATGTAATAACCTTTTATTTGCCATACATAAATTTGATTTTTTTTCTTGGCACAGGGTGTGTAATTACCCATTTAAATGGTCTATTTTTAGCACAATCTGTAGTGCCCTCTCTTGATCTTGGGTAAATGGCATACGGGCTGGCATACGGGCTGTGCCTACTGATTGCTATACTGTTGTACTGCCCTGCTGCAGTCTTAGCAAGTTGCACATGATTATGCCATGACTATCCGTCTTTACATTCATGAATTGCTTTAATCCCATGAACAGATTGTCGAGGATTTTATTTGGTACTTAAAAATGCAGTCAGGATGTGCTTTTGTCACCTTGTGTGATATTGTGAAGACATTGAGGTTGGTGTACTTGCAAGCGAGACTGCAGAATTTGACAGCTTGAATGACATTGCTAACTTGATAAGTTAACAAACATATCGGGGATTCAATGAATACGTCTTGATTAAAGTGGAATATATCCTTAAAATATTATCTTTTTTATAGTTTATACTCGGATTTGGTTTGGTCGGGGATGTGCGGCTGAGGACTCGAAACCCTCACCACAGCATATGGCATTTTCTCAGCCTAAGGCTAAGGGTCATTTGGTAGAAAAGAGTACAATTTTTAAGGATTTGGTTCAAATATATCCGTTTTTGTTTAAACTGTAGCTTTTAAGAGCATTTTGTGGCAGTTTTGGGGAAAATGGGACCCATATGTCTTAGGATTTCTCATAAAAAGACGCCCATGTCTAAGGATTTCTCTCTGTCATATGGATAAATCCATTCATTGCCAGCTTAAAAATTAATACAAAATTAATAACTAAAAACAATTTAGGTAAAATAAAGAAATAAATGAAAATTAAAGAAACAAAAATAAAAAATAAGATAACAAAATAACTAAAGATAACTAAATATGAATACAATTTGTCAAAATAAAAAAAAAAAAATCTATCTCTAATATTATTTTATTTTAAATGAATAAAAACAAAACTTTGCCATCCTAAGTTAATACAAAAATAAAAATTATATTAACTCTCTCCGTGCTGGGCAATTGTGTATAAGTTATAACACATAAGTCAGAGACATTTGAGACAGTTTGCCAAATATTTGCAGGTCATTTGGGAAACCATCTAAAACAACACCCAAAAAACAAAGACTTGGGCTTGTTTAGACTCATTTCAATGCATTTTAGGCTGAATTTGAATATGCCCACGAAAATAAATAATTTTGAAATGTTTTTAACCCAAAAAATCAAAAATTGACCAAAAATAATGCGTGTGTCGAGTGCACTCGACATCCGCAGGGAGAGAGTTAAAAGAAATTTAGTATTAATAAATAAAACATTAAAATTAATAAATCAAAATAAATACAAATGAACATAAACAGAATAATAACATTATTCTAAAATAAATAAAAACAATACTTAATTAAAAATATGAACCCAAATAAAATAGATTAAAAGAAAATGAAAATAAAAAAGCAAAGAATTTGTTCAGTAAAGATGCGGCAGCATGGTATTTTAATCATTTTCTGTTATTAAAATAAAAAAAAAAAACAGTATAGGTAAATAAAATGAAATTGAAAATTAAAAAAATGCAACGACAATAAGGATATTAAAAAACAAAAAAAATAATTAAAATATCAAATAAGATAGAAATGAATGAAACAATAAATATAAGCATTGAAAATGAACAAATATGACAAAACAAAATAAATGTTTTTAAAAATAAAATATGAATACTAAATTTTAAATGCTCAATTAACACAAAACTCCGCTCTTTTATTTTAAGGTTTTCCACAAAGCAATTGCATTTGATGATTTTCTTTTTTAAATACAGGTAAATCGTAAAGATTCCCAATTGCATTTGATGATTTTCTTTTTAAAATAAATCGTAAAGAAATCCAACTTTGTGACTTTTGTGAAAAATTTCCAGAAAAAATTATATTTTTTGTGGATGTGATTATGTAAAGCCTATTTGGGATGATCTTCTTAGCATCATTCAGGATAAACATGACATTGATTTCTCTATTTCAAACTTTGATAAGATGTTTGGTTTTTTAAGGATAATTTTCTCACCTATTTATTTTTGTGTGTCAAATATTATATTTATGTTTGCAAGTTTCAATGGAAGAAGCCCATGTTTGCAACTTGTAAAGCTTTTATTAAGGTTAATAGGGAGACCGAATACTCTGTTGCTATTGAAAAGAGGGAAACTTTCAAGCCATTTTGAAAAGGGAGGTCGATTTTAATTCTTCCTTTAATTAAGTCAGGGTGAACGTACTGTGTATCGTTTCCAAAAATTGGTGTCTGTTTTCATCTGCTGTATATTTTTATATGTACTACCTGTGTGTGATTTATTATTTTATGCTGTAGTTTTTTTTAATTGTAAGTGATGGTTTGAATGCTGATTGTGAGTTTTGATAAATGTAATTTAAACTGAAAGGGAAAAATATGAATACTGAAATAAAAACAATTTTTTATAAAAAAAATTATGGACATATGTAGAAAAATCTTTTCATTAATACAAAAAAATAAAACTAGAATAACTGGGACCCCCCTGAGTTAACGGAGTAGTAGTATCGATTTTGAGATCAGATGAAAGGCCGTATTTTCGCATTCTCGTCAGAAATTTGAGCCCCCTCTAATCATTTCATTGCAAAGATATAAAAAAACCGCCCGTTTAGTGGTTAACCATTTCATTTTCAAAACTTTATTTCAACACGGTATAATCAGAAGTCACTTTAAAAAACAGGTTCTTCCACTGCTCCGTAATATAAAAATGATTAGAATACATAAGAGCAAAACACACTGAAAACCTAAACTATTAAACATTCAACACTAAAAAATATACACAAAATAAATTCACTTCATATATGAACCCGAAAATATACATTGTAGGGACAATTGACGAGAATCTTCAAAATGGCGATCAGACAGAGACACGTTAAACCTTCAGCACTCTTCTCACACCCACACATCTCACACCAAAACCGCAAATCCCCACAAATAAACAAACACACTAGTACACAACACCACGCCACCCACCCCACACAACACACGCACACCCACCACCCATACCACCACACACCTCACCACAAAACATATACATATACACATACACACACACACACACAGGTACACACGCATCGCGCACACAAAAAAAGCACACGTTTATAAATAATAACCGCATTAAAAAACTCGGTGTTGTTGTATTCAATAGGTAAGATTCTGATGTTATTACACGAGAAGAGATATAAAAATAATATAATATGGTAATACGAGCATATCTATTAAAATGCAATAAATAGTCAAACATGCATTGGATCGTAAAAATTAAAACAAATCATAACAATAAAATCTAGCCCGCTTAGTACAAGGAAATTCTAAAAAATCCTTAAACGAAGCGGGTGAATCAAGTGTACTGGTTATATTTTTTACTTGAAAAAGTAATACATTGCACGATTTTTAATTCATCAGGAAGGGAGTTCCATGCGGAAAAGCGCCACAGTCGAAATCGATTCTCTTTTAAAATCGGTTTTGAGGATGGAATGGTGAGATATTATGCCCTATTAACTGTACCGAATCTTAATAGACTCTTTGCTGAGTAGCTAGTGTATGCATTTCATTATCTTGAACATGGTTGTGGCTAGATGAAAATCAACCTTTCTTTAATTTTTCCACTGAGTGCATCTAAGGCCGCAGAACTAGAATTCAATCGAGTACCACCTTATATCTTGCTGCTCTGTTTTGAATTTTTGAACTTTCTGATGATGAGATGTGAAAATATTGCACGTACCCCAAAATTACATCACAATAATCAAAGTAAGGAACTAGAAGCTGTTATACAGCATATTCATAGTATTTGAAGGAACCATATGCCTTTGCCTTATTTAAACTTTCTTCAAATCACAAGATAGCAGACACCCATTCCCATCAGGAATGGACTCTTCCACTATGGAGGAGTTCAGTGTCTGCCTGAAGAAACTGAAGAAACACCAGACACATGGTCCCGACGGCGTTCCTGCAGTGGTCTGGAAGATCCACTATTCCATGACCAAACTGTTAGGAATTTTGTTCAACTAAACACCTACATGGGAAACAAACCGCTGCCTTTTCAAACATCATTCATCATTCCTCTACCAAAGAAAGGGCGAACCTCCAAAACCCCAAAACTACAGAGGAGGCATATTATCACTGTCACCACTGGCCTCACAGATATTAAATCCATTGCTGCTCAACAGCATCACTCCTCACATGGATCCAATTCTCGGACGGAGCCGGAGCGGTTTTCGCAAAGGCAGATCAACATACCTCAGATACTGCCCTCAGAAGATCATAGAAGAGTTGAGAATTTCCAAGAGAAAAGCATCAATTGTGTTGGAGATTGTCCAAGCTTTTGACAGTGTAACAGGGATGTAAGTGACTATTATCGCCAACTACGGTGTCCCAGATGAGACGTCAAGGCAATTGCCAGCATGTATGATAACCCAGATAGCTTTGTGCAGAATGGATGGGCCCACAAAGGAGTTCTAACAACTACTGGATTCCTCCAAGGAGATACTCTTGCTCCCTAGCTCTTTGTAGTCGTGGTTTGATTACATCCTCAGAAGAGTCTTGGACATCCTGAACGACAAGGGACTCACATCAAACCCAAGCGTTCCAGACGTTACATGGGTCAGCATCTCACAGACCTTGCTCGCAGATGATCTAGCTCTAACAGCTGATATGATATGTGGTGCATAATATCTACTAACATCACTTGGAAATGCTGCGGATAAAATTGGCCTAACATCTAAATGCCAAGAAGAATGCATATATGATGCAATGAGGGAGACGATCATCAACCTATCTGCACAGCAGATGGTGGCCAACCAAAGCGGTCAAGGATTTCAAGTCTTAGGGTCCTATGTGACCGGACGCAAGAAAGACTTCCTGTCACGCAAAGGACAAGCCTGAAGGCCTCCAATAAACTACACCACTTATGCAATCTGTATCTTCCTTCAACCACGCTGAAATTCTTTAGAGCTTGTGTTAGAGAGTATCCGGTTATATGGATATGGAACTGGACCATGAAGAAAGAGCTACAGGACAGACTGGATGGCACCTACACCAAGGTTCTTATGCGAGTACAAAACATATCATGGCGTGAGCACAAAGACCAAATCACAGAGATATGGAGATCTCCATCCAATTTCATCTTCTGTTGCCAACGCCGTGCACGATTGCCGGACACTGTCATCGTGCGAGTGACCAAGTAGTCTCAGACGTAAATGTTGGAAGTGTTACCATGCCAAAACAGGGGTAGTCGCCCTTTAAATACATTGATGGATTGCTCGAGCATCCAGCAGGATCCATCTTACATCCCAACCAATGGCAAAACAGGGACATTTGGCGCTACATGGCTGAACAGCATCTCGGCTGCGGCCGTTTAGATAGATAAATATTTAACAGTTATAAGCTGGTATTACCTCGTTAAAACAATATACTCAATGTGACCTTTCCATGATAACTCTCATCAATTATGATAGCCCAGATGTTTACGGTTGTAACTCGATTGAGTTTTCACTTCAAATGTACATTTATGTCATTATTATTTAGCTTTGCCAATCGGTGCTGAGCCTAGAATAAGGAAGACTCTGTATTTATTAATTCAAACTAAGCTGATTACAATCAGCCAATGTTTAACTCTTCTAAGGTCGCGGTTAAGAGTATCATGTCAGTCGCGGTTTACGAGTATCAGTTAACTCATTAATATCTTTACAGATAGTGTATAATGCAGTATCATCTGCGTACATCCTGACTGTAGATGATCCTGAGACAAAATGGGCAAATTCATTATATATATATGAAGAGAAGTTGGCCCTAATATTGAACTGGGGGTCTACACATCGACTAGTTTCATTTGACATTTCACCATTAGCATTAGTACAATGTTTCTATCAGATAAATAATTCCGGAACCATATTATACATTTATCACTCAAATTATAACGTTTTAACTTTTCGATAAGAATATCGTGATTCACGGTGTCGAATGCTTTTCTTTAGATCCAACATCACCAACCCCATATACTGCCATGAACCGGGACTGTTTTTTTTCTTACATCACGGCGCTTTCTTTTCCCTGGGGCTTGCCTATCGGCTATACGGCTAAACCTTTTTTTCGAAAGCATCAACACTTTCGTTAACATCAATCTAATTTGACGACTTCCGTTTCTTTTTTTCTCATATCATTTATGAAGTCATCTTCATTGAACTTGCAAAATGCCTATATGTTTGTATATTTATGACTGCTTAAACGAAACCTTCTTTCTTTACCGTTTAACAAATTGGACAAGAATGCTCATTAAACCGGTTGGATCAACTTCGTTGACATTGTCCTTGCAAACGATACATACTGTGATCAAGCAATGTTTCGGTATTTTCGGTCACCCTGGTCGGTTCGGTGATTATTTGCTGAAAAAAAAATTTAAAATTGTTACAATTATCATCAACTTCTTTGTAACCAACGGTGATGGTGTTTCGTAGTCACAATTCAAATCACCACTGATGACAACTTTAGTTCTAACTCAACGTTCTGCAAACACTCTCAAATCCATCAATGTTTCCACAGTGCAAGATCTTGGTGGCCTATACCAGACAATGATAATAATTGGTTTTGCATTCCACGCTCACTTCACTAGCCATCAATTCAAAGTGATCAGGAATTCATCATTCTTTTACATGATTAATATTCACATTATTTTACATACATTGCCGCACCACCACCGTTAGATTTACGATCATTGCGATACATGTATAATTGTCCATTGAAACGCCATGTATCATGGATATTATTATATCGCCTAATCTAGTTTCGGTGAAGGCAAAAATATGAGCAGAGGGTATCTGCATGAAACATCTGACTTCATCAATCTCCCCCGATAGAGTAACAATTTCATATGAGCAATCGTAATACACCTTTTACCTTTTGTGGAATTTTGTCACTGTACAGTTAGCATGGTTTTTAGAATCATTATCATTGTTATGAATGACTTGAAAGATCTTGTTACTTATCACCATCAGTACATCATTAAACTATCCCCCGTTTATTATTCGGGTTACTATTGGAACTAAAGAACCCAACGGGCTTATTATCAGCACAACCCCCCCATCAAAAATATTAGTATTTAAAAGATTAACTCTATCTACATCAGGGAAGGAAGCACTAGAATGAGGAGAAGTAGTACTCAAAATAGGTGTATGATTTTTTTGTCGGCACACCTAACATTAACATGGCCTAACTCTCAGTGCTTGTTACTTGAAACTTGGCACTACTTTGTCTTTGTGACCAATCGTTTACATCATGACATCTACCGTTCACTATGGTACACGTGTTTCGCTGGTTGTGGGTTTTTTGAGCCTCACGTTTTAACAACCAGAGTAAAATGAGCTCTGTAACCTTATAGTCCCGATTTGTTATCATGGGGTAATGCGGGTATTAACCGTTCCGGTGATCGTCGTAAATTTCGCGTTTGCGAGTTTGGCTCCTTCTGTGAGAGTTACGGCGAGTTACTGAGTTTAACTTGTCTCTCTGTTTTCGTTCGATCGATTCCGGGATCTTTGGTGGCGAGTTTGGTTTTAATTTTTAGGGTCATGGATTGATTTGCCGGCCTCCTCTAAAACCGCACCTCGCGTTTCTTTCCTCTGCTCACCACGTCGCTCCATGGCTATGTGGTCTCACTAGGTCCTCAACTGTTTGCGCGAAAAGGGACGACAGCGTTTCGTTTTAATTCCAGGGTCACTTAGGTGAAGCCATTACGAACTGTCCCTATCAACATTTCCCATTTGCGATAAGTAGTGGGGTGACGAGTATATGAACTCGCAATTCAGTACTGTGGCAAGTATTGTGGAAGCCTCATTAAGAGTTTCTACCTTGTGCTGCACTTGACCCTTGGTGACGTGGACAAAGGCCAGAAATAAATATTGTTGCCGTAGGGGCTTAAGCATTGATGATTGTGATGGCAAGCTTCATCGATGAAATACTTTCATCGAGATGAGAATCTTTGAGATGTCTTTGTTCCAACGTGGATCAGGATACTACTAAATGTATGAAGATCTTCACGACTTTCAAGTCATTATAGATACCAAGCCACAGGCTCCACTAAACTGAAACAATTTGCATATTATCAAAGTCATTATGGACGAAATACAGGCGTATTGAGTCGCCGATAATAAGGCAGGTAGAAGGATCAAGATTGACGTCCTCGTGACTATGGTCTGTGGAGTCATCTTAGAAGGGTTGACGCGGATGTGATTGTCAGCAATCGCTTGTTTCAAGTTTCAATCTCGGTACAGAGTTTGGCGTTTTCTTTCTTAAGTAATTCCTTGAAACTTCCAGTTGAGGTTGTCGAATTTCAGCGACTGGTTGATTAGCAGTTAGTCGGCGCTGAGATTTGGCATAGTTTCCATATTACGGCTTGGAAAATTTGGACAACAATCACGGCAACACCAGTTGTGGTACGGGAAATCAATACAGGTAGCGTCCATTAGAAAACGCTCAATACGGTTAGTGATAGCGCTGAGTGTCGTATTATATATAGCGATGAGAATGATATCAAAATCGCTCAAAATCACGAATTAATATGAAGTTGAGAATATAAAAGTTCATATCAGCAGTCACGAAGTACTTACAAAACACGCAGTATAATTATTGGATGCAGAAACAGTAAATTATTGCATTTTTTTCAGAAGCCATTCATCTTGTGAGTGGTGATAGTGTGTGTCGTTGTCAGTGTCGTCACTGTGTGTCAGTATCAATATTAGCACAGTATTACAGTGGGAACAAGCGGGGGGGGGGGGGGGGGGGCGTTCTTTGGTTCTTTCTTCTTAGCGGGTAGGCGGGTAAGGGGGATCATGACTGCCCCCCCCCCCCCCCGGCCACCTAAAATGGGGACGGAGAAGCTAAAAAATGGGGACGAAAAAGAAGGGGAGAAGAAAGAAGAAGGGGAAGGAAGAAGGGAGAAAGAAAGCAGAAAGAGAAGGAAAGGGAGAAGGAGAAGTACGTGAAAGAGAAGAAAAGGGGAAGGAGAGGAAAAAGAGATAGAAAGGGGAAAGAGAAGGGAAAAGAGATAAGAAAAGGGGAAGGAGAAGCGAAGGAAAGGGGAAGGAGAAAAATCGTGTGTTGTGGGTGCTCGGTCAAAGTGGGCTTGCCAACCCCCCCCTCGCTTCAGAATTTCGAACCGTCTACAAAAAAATATGGGTCTACCCGGCAGAGCGAAGCGAGCCGAAAAAAAATGGGTGCAAAATTCTTGAGTCGTGCCCCTCGGAGGCTCAGTTCTGGTTACGCGCCTGCAAGTCAGTTATGAATAGGACTGCAAATGCAATTATTGCGTACTTACCATCAAAACCGCAAGTTTGTTCCCCACGGTACTTGATGGGTGGAGTGCAAGTGCGGCTCTCATATCAAGTAGAGAACACAATAAAGTACACATAATCGGAACAAGCAACTGTACGTTTATCTTAAGGATATTTTCGAATGTAAATGATGCCATGGTAACTTATGTGAGATACTACAGAGAAAACATATAGGGCTATAATTGTTTCTCCCAAGACGCGGCTAAAAGAATTCAAGATGGCCGAACTTAGCTTACAACAAAATTTTTACAATAATGTACCACTTTAACTGTTTGATGGGGATTTTTTCGTTCTCTAAAATGGTGTTATTAAAATTATTATTACCAGATATATATTAGTTACCGAGTCTCTTTAAAATAGCTGGAAAATGCAAAATGGCTACCAAATTCATGTAAAATATTTTAGTCCATATTTAGTCATGGTAGCCCATAGGTGTTCTGGTAGTATCACAACAATAATGTAATCATGCATCATTAAGATTACGATTATATTCTAAAGATTAATGTTATTGTTATGCTTACTTGTATATAGAAATTGTGGCAGCCATTTTGAATTCTTTTGTTGTAAAAGCCACGAACAAATACACATTTCGCTTTGTAGATGCAACGACCAATGCCGTATTTTCATACTTTTCTCAACATATGACGTCATATTGGCGTTATAATGGGGATTAGGTACTTATTTTGATATCAATAGAAAGAAGAAACTCTAAGCTATATCCTGTGGTACCAAATTTACAGGAATCGGATGTTTAGTAACGAAAATCACGGGGGGAGGGGGTGGTAACCACCCCGGGGGTTTTGTTCAAAAAATTCTCAGGTAGATGAGGGTTAAACAATAAAAAAGCAGTACAAATGATAACTAAAGTTCTGCCCATTATCTCGTTATTCAGAGATCTACTGATCTAAATAAGTGTGTGCACCTAGCGTATTTAGCATTGTATAAATATGAGGCTTGAACGTAACGCGATACTGTATTTTAAACAAGGTCATAGCCAAAGCAGATGCCATTATACAGGATTTAAATTCGTCTGTTGATAAAATTCTTCAGTAAGTAAAAGTGTTCTACATTATGCTCAGTATCAGCATTCAAAAATGATTCTTAATTTCCATCAGTTTGGGTGAGTCAAAAAAAGTACAACCAAATTGAGTAATTTTTCAAGGAAAACCCTCTGGGCTATTCATATATTTCTTCTTGAAATATATTCTCTGTCTCGTTAGCTCTCATCATGGGCGGACTGACCATAGACCTGCTGTGGAATTTTCCACATGGGCCGCTTGGAATTGTGCCAATTTGGGCCGGTCGAGTAAAAAGAGGAGGAAAAGAAATGCGAAAAAACCAAAAGATGTTGGTAAAAATAAATTATGAGCCTATGAAGCAATTTCAACTGTTTTTCAGGAGGGCCGTGGTAAAAGTAAATTAAGTGTTGTGCCGGCAGCAACTCCTTGGAGCCAACGAAGCTGAAACTTTTGATATGGGTCGAAGCATTTGCGATTTTGCTGGACTATCATCGATTTCTAAGCACTGAGAATATTAATTAGTCAAAAAGAGGTGTCTTTTTTGACTAATTAAAAATTAGTCATGCAAATCAGTTGTTTTATCATTCATAATAATGTACTTCAATGCTGGAAACATGTTTGCTATGCTGGAAGATAACCTTCCCATATTTTAAACTAGTTTTCATGATTACAAAATATGTTCATTACCTCTAAATTTACACTTTAAAATGACAAATTAATGACTGACGAATTTTAATTTGTCAAATGACAAATTAATTGACTAATTTAATTGACTAGAATTAGTTTGTCAAGCACAAAAATGACAAATTTAAGTACACATTGGTCATTTGCTATAGTCTTTGGACGAATTTTGTAATTAAAAAGTCCTAATTTTTAAGTTGTAGGAATATTTGCAATTATGAAATTTAATCCGAAAATCTTTAAAACACATTATTTTTTAATTCAAACCACTTTTTAGCACTATTTTGTGGATTATAAAAAAATAATGTGCATGACTAATATTTAACTAGTAAAATAAGACACTTTTTCTCAATGAGAAAGTTACAAGCGTTGGGCCGGTGGCAGCCCCGTATAAGGCCAGGAAAATTGATTGCAGGGTAAAGAGTTGGAGCTGTACCTTCTCTATCTAACAAGTTTACTTTAAAAATCTTTTGAATTCCCTATTTCAATACTTTTTATTCGGGGAAAATTGTGAGGCCTTTGTTTGGGCGCAGCGAAGTGTCATGGGTCACTGGTGACGCTGATAAATTTAGCAGTCTAAACAATGTGTTATGCGGAATAAAGTTCACTTTATTCCGTTTAGACTACCACCATAGAGAACTGAATTCATACCAGTGACCCAGTGCCTTTAAATGGCACCATCCGGTCGCAGCTATTAGGACAAAGAAACTGTCCACACTGTACCCACGATGTCGTGTAATGGTAGGGCTGAGACTCTAGCCATATAATTGAAAACACTTGAATGAACTACTATCTGAAGTCGAATCTTTGTGCGAGGAAGATAGTCTAAACAAGGAGGTTGCCACTTATAATCACAAACTAATCAGGCCGTTGAGAGTTGGTAGATGAAAATCGGGGCACCTACTTTACGAAAAAATGCGCGGAAGCACGAACAAAAAAACCTCTTGATTTAATTTAGAACTATGGACCATTTTGCACCCACACTTGTTGCTTCTACATCCAAACGTCTGACTCAAAATTGAGAATAAAAATAATGGAGAGTGGTTGCTTGTGCAATATTAATAAGCTCAACTAAAAAGTGAACCTCTATCAGAACCCAACTGTCCGAATTTCATATAAAACTGGACACAAGTGTTATTCCATTCAATTGATGTTCCTAAATTTTCATATTAATGTGCTTATTTGCATATTTGTTTTTGATGAGACTTGGTATTGGTGTGGTAGTGGATTCAAGTATTACCCATGCAATCTCGCGTTTCTAAATATAAAGCATATTAATGCTTAAAGGTGCAACGAGAGATTTTGAGGCACCCAAATATTGTGTCATAATAGAATTTCATATGATTAGTTACTCATTAGATTTCTTACATTGTATTTCGCTACAGAAATGTTCTTAAAAGAGAGAAAAAGGCGATTGGATTTGCTGTATTAATGTAAAACAACGGTGAATTTCGTATTGCTCCTATACGGAAATTGACCATTTCACCAATTTTTGTACCAAAGAAACATTTCTCGGCTTAATATCCTTTCAGATGGGGATATTTTTGATGGAAAGCTTGAAATAGGCAAAACATCAGTACTTTCGATGTTTAAGGATCACCCGATATGTGAAATCTCTCGTTGCACCTTTAATTAGCATATCTATTCTGATTGGCCAATAACTAAAAAAGGTGAACTCTTCTACCAGATCCCAACTTCCGAATTCAATTAAATTGTATGAGCTAATTTCCATATTATTTTCTATGGCTAACAACTACAAAGGTCAACTTCTGCCAGAATCCAATGATGAGACTTGATATGTGGGTAGTATTGGACCCAGGTATTACCCATCCAATCTCGCATTGCTAAATGTAGATATTAATGAGCTAATATGCATATTTGTTCTGATTGGCTGATAACATAAATTGCTGCTGTAACACGATGTCGGACTCTGATTGAAAAGTGGTATTCAGGAAGTGGCGAGGCGGCCCATGGGTGATATCCATGAAATTGAGTGCGCGAAAAAGCGCAGAACCGCGAATTAAATTGTTTTGTTGGTTATGAAAAGAAAAACATGTTTTTTTTTGTTTTTTTTTTGTTCTTGGGGGTTGTATACTTATAGGAACTATGGGGTTCATATATTGCTCATGGCCGGTTCAAGTCCATTTGCAACGCGATGGACTATCAGTCCGCCTCTGGCTCTCATATTAAAAATACGGCATTATTACGGCGATTCATTATATTTTCTCTTGAAATATTTCCCTGTTCGTTAGCTCGCTATAAAAATACGGGCATTAACATTGATTAACGCGTTCAAAAGTTCAGTTGCGAAAGAAAGTACCCAAGGTGAAAGACCGAACAAGTTACAAGCTAGAGTACCCAAGAGTACACTTAGTTTAAAACGTTATCGTTGAGGTGTGGCAAGTACATATCCTCCATAATTACACATTTGGAAATACACCATGTCAGTACTCCACCAGGACGTAACCAGTCGTGGGTGAGGAACGCGAGGGCGATCAGGAAAAGTGATAAATTGTTATTACAGGTTAGGCATGTTCACCTTTGGCAAAATGTGTTTTAGTTATTCCCCCAAAAGTTCGTGGTTCCCATCGCCTGGTCCCCCCTCCCCAAATGAAAAGGTAATGGTTTCCATCGGCTGGGTAAGACTGTCAAATGAAACCAGATATCAAAGAATAATTTTCTGTACTACATACCGATGATAAGGTTGTTTTAACCCCGATAACACGTTTATTTTAGGTTCAGGTTTGTTAACCCCAGATAACAACTGTTAAACTAAGATAAGGATTGTTAACACAACCCAGCTAACGATCGATATTAGGGATCGCTTTTGTTCACCCCAATAACGACACATAAGGTTTGTTAACTCCAATAACGATCGTTATTTAGGTCAGCTTGTGAACCAACCCAAGATCAGGATTGTTTACCGCAGATAACGATCGGTTATTTAGGGATCAGCTTTGTTAACCCCCAATAATACACTAATATGTTAACCCCAGATAACGATCGTTATTTATAGTTAAGCTTTGTTATCAAATCTAGAATAAGGATTGTTAACCCAGATAAGGATCGTTATTTTGGGTCAGCTTTTTAAAAATTAAAAAACCCCAAAATTTAAAGGAAAATTTTGGGGTTTAGGTTTGTTAACCCCAGAATAACGCATCGTTATTTAGAGTTAAGCTTCTTATATCCAGATAAGGATTGGGTTTAACCCCCGTAAGGCGCGTTATGCCGGGGTTCAGCTTGTTATCTCTCATTAACGAATCGTTTAACCCCAGATAAGGTTTCCTTATCCTGGATTAACGATCGTTATCTAGGGATAAGGCGAAGTGATACACTTGAGCTTCCATACACGCGGCACACAATCCATTGATTCTTGCTCTATCTCTGTTAGGTTAGATTCATCTCAGGCAAAAACATTGTAGTATAAAACATCATGATACAAACAACATCGTATAAGCAGCTTAAAATATGATACAATCACAATACTGCAGCATGGGTCACCGACCTCCTTTCTTTTCCAAAATACCATAATCCCTATTCAGCTATAACTTGCTCGGCGTGCTTCAATGCTTATATGAATTACCATACTCTCAAATAGCTGTGAAAGGTTTGGGCGTGCTTCATTACCACACTAATCCCCTCTTATTGCATTAACTACAAACTGGGCGAGGTATATAGTTACTCTTACTTGCGTCCCAGGGAACGAATTTAGTATTGTGCCAAAACCCTATGATGCGCCCATTCTCAACGGAATAAACTGCAGTTAAAAGGATGTTGCGGCCGATGCTAATGCATGCCCGCGTCGAATTCTCAGACTTCATCAATTCCGCCAATTCGAACAACTCAACTATGTCTTGTGTGCTAATGGAGCTATTCAAGTTTTGTTGAACGCCCGCCATGATTCCGACTAATGTAGTGTCCTGTCTGCTTCCATGTTGCCCCACTTCTGCAAGGACACCGTAGATCGGCCACTTCTGTATCTCAACTCGGATTGAGCATCGCCATTCAGCCCGGAGAGTCAGCTCAGGTGGGAGATGCTCACCCGGTTCAATGCCAATAGATGTTACTTGGTTGAATGCAAGTCTTTCTTTCCACAAGGCGACTCTCTTAGCTCCGTAAGACCTGTTTTTTTCAAAGTGGTTGGAACTTTAGCTTAAGAACTCTCTCTGGATTTTAAGGCGGTTGGCATCAGGTTATCTGTCCAAACTTAGGGTGCTTCACATTAGATACTTGGCAGCTACGCTCTTGCATGGCTCGCTAACGCCTACGACGGGGATGTCTGGTGGAGCAATTCCTGCTATGATGTATAGGTTTTCCGTTGGTGTTGGACGGAGGCCCTGTGATTAAGTCGACAGAAGCATTTTACGCTGATCAAGCTTCTGGTCATGGGTTGATCTTTCTCATACAGGGCAAGCATACTTCTGCAACATGATTAGCACCGGGCCAGTGCCGTCGATCTTGGTATGTGGGCGAGCACCCGTTCTTTTGCCAGTGAGTTTGGTTCAAGATGTTAATTGCGTGAACATACTTTACTCTTCGTCCTCCCAATGTGGGTCCCGTATAAGAGAGAGTGCCAAGGTAACTCCTTGGTATACAGGGTTATCACAGTGCTCAAGGGTGTTCCAGACCAGGTAACTGTAAGGTGACGTTTTGGCTTCACGGTTGCGTAGTGGAAAGCCACACCCCTGTGTCTTATATGGATTTGCACGTAGGTGATTTTCCTCATAATAAGGAGTGAGTTCAATCCAAGCTTTGATAGTCTCTCTTCAACAACTGTGAAGTCGGCGTCTTGTGTGCTAATTCCAAATTCGTCTGCATAAATAAACGACAAGTTCCTGCACTCCTAGGTTGGTCCTTGGTATAGATGTTAACCGGGAGAGGTGCGAGCACCCGCCGTGTGGTAGACCATCTGAGCCACGCCTCGGCTCTTCCTTCGCTCCTAGCTGAACAAGAACATACTGTTTGTCCTCAAATCCTCGGATAAGCTCACTGGATGTCCCCTTAATTTCCAGAATCTTATCAGTAGGCATCTGTGATTAACAGGTCGTAGCTGATGTTAGGAAAGGGTCGACGAACACAACTCCGGTACCATACCCTTCTCGAAACCATCCCATGTGGTTTAGGTTGAGTGTTGAGTACTTGGCTTGTTTCTTGATTGCCTTCGCCGGAAACCTGCTTGTTCCTGGTATAGGTGTTCGGGGTTCTACACAGGTGCTATACATTTAGCAGGAGACGTTCAAGAGCTTGTAGTTATGGCTGAGGAATGATCTTGGTCCTGTAGCTCTGGCTTGGTGGATCTTTCCCCAGCGCTCATTTGAAATGTTGTCAAGGCCTACTGCTTTCCCTTGTTGAAGTTTAGCAGTACTGGGATTCCAATTCGTCCATGTTGAAGGGCGGTTGAAACCATGTCGCCACTAAACCACCCCCCCCCCCCCCCTCTTTACGATCTAGTTTTATCTTCTTGTCTTCTTGCTGCACTTGCCATTCAAAAGCAGTTCGTGGGCAACTTGGTTGGGTTGTGACTTTGGCCTTCTGTGGAGGTTCTGTTGGATCCCCTCGGAGGTTTCGGATGGTAGACCATGCTTTCAGACTGTTATGGGTCTATCGGTGGATTCAATTTTCCTGGGAGAATCCCGTCCGAAACTTTCCTTCCCTCACCTTTAGCAGTTGTTTCAGCCGAAAAGATCATCTCAACCATGTGTGATATACCTATGATATTCTCTAGCACTTTTCCCTTGGAAATTCCTGGTATATATTCCGTCCTAGAGCCTCTGGGTATGAATCTCCGGGCAGTCGTGTTCACTAGTTGGGCAAATTTGGCATAGTTATGGGGTTTTTGGAGCAATCCTCTTCACCTTCTGATCCAGGTCATCAGTGAATCCTTGCCAGTCTGCATTCCTGTAGTTAAAGCGACGCTTAAAAGGCACTTTGTTTGGTCTTACTGCAGCGTTGACTTGGATACCGATTGGTCGATGTTGAGTTAGTGGAACAGGATCCAGAACAATCTTGCTACACAGGTTAGAGATGTTTTTACTAACAATAGCTAGATCAGGGTTGTAACCTCTCTTCCAACGGGCGCTATGAAATGATGGCGGCAGTTTAGAGCTCTTGAAGGAGACATAGATGTTGACTGTCTATCCATTCTTCGACAGCTTGTCCGTCTTTGTTAGTTTCATTGTAGCCCCATTGGGTACTATGGCTGTTGATATGTTTTTAAGATTTTTGTGCCGAAGTTAGCATAAATTAGCATAAATTTGGTAAAAAAATTAAATTACTCTTTTCACAAAATGTTTGGGAGATTTTTTACTTAAACTTTTTAAAATCCATAGCTTTACAAGAAATAAAATGACGTATCTACATACTAGTTTTCCCGTGTCGTGCAACAAAGTCGTATCTACCAGTTACGACTTTGTTGCACTCAACAGAAATTCAATTTTGAGTGCAACAAAGTCGTATCTACACCAAAATAGGCCTATTTTGCTTAATAACTCTGCAATAAATTGAGAATGTCACCTAAAATGTATATCAAATTAAGCGTAATGATCTACTTTTTCATATTATATAAATAACTCAATTTCGCCAAAAATGTCAGTTACGACTTTGTTGCACTCACATGACGATCTGCGTTTTAAGTGTTTGAATACAAACGCTAACTTATTGTGACCGATTTCGCAACGGCTAACCCATTTAATATCTAACAGTAAGAGACAGAACTGTTAGCAAAAAATGGTTAAACTGATTGTTTAGCATAAGTGCTATTTTACAGGCGTTTTAAGTGTATTTATACAAACGCTAACGTGTTGTGACCGATTTCGCAACGGATAACCCATTTAGTATCTAAAAGCAGTAAGAGACAAAACTTTTAGCTAACAACTTGAATGGATAAACTGATTGTGCTAAAACGTTTTAAATTGTTACAATGATGTATGTAATAATACTTCCATTTTTCGTTAATATCAACGGATTAAATGATATACAGTTGAACCTCAATACAACATCATTGGGGCTGTAGGCCTAAATGTTTGCTTGTATTAAAAGGAGTTTCTTCGCTGTATTCGCTGTATTCATATTAAACGGATAAATTGTGCAACCATTAGTGCTGATGTTCAGACCCCGGGGTTCAACCTCAGGATATCGCTCGTAGTATAAAACTGTAAGGAAATTAGATTACGTTCTTAGTATGTTTCAGCTTTATGCTAGAGCACAAGTATTATTTGCTGTTCATCAAGTTTCATCTACTGCTTTTGCGGCCGTCGACGAAGGTGTTTTTGCGTTGTAATACAAAAGGTTGTCCAGCGAAAGCATGCATAGCTGGGTAGCATAACTGGGTAGCCACAATTTGCGCACCCACTGCAGTCTGCACACCCATTGAATTTCAGCAGCCTTTGGAGGTAATAAAGTACAGTTCACGTGCACTTTATTCCGTCCAAGGCTGCTTAATTCAACTGTGTGCAGCCTGCAGTGGTGCGCAAATTGTGGGCTACTCAAAGTAACTTGGCTACGTAACGTACATCTGGCTTCCATTCACTTGTCACTCTAGTTAACAGCTTTGAGAGTATGGTACTTCATATACACGCCGAACAATCTAACTGAATAGGGAATACGGTGTTTTGAAAAGAAAGGAGGTCGGGACCATGCGTCTGTATGTATCATATTTTTAAGCTGCTTTATATATGTTTGGTTTGATCATGATGTTTATACAATGTTTTTTTTTTGCCTGAGATGAGTAACCTAACAAATAAAAGCAAGTAATCCATGGATTGTTTGCCAGTTAACAGAGTCCGGTACGTAGGTTATGTTATTCAACGATTCCCTCACTGATCGAGAGCAGTGATCGTTATTCAATACATTTTTCACTGTATAACCTCAGATTTGAGTTTGGCGGGGTTATTTTGAAATGAAATGGTCTCACACCTGGTTGTTATTTCTCTTAATAAATATGTCATGATTCTGAAATTGGGAAATTGGTATTGATGGAAAGCTTAAGTAACGTAGATTACATATAATCAAAATCAGTTGAAAATTGTCCACATTTGTTGAGTATTTTGCCCTGTTTAATTTTTCCACCCAATAGCGTACTCGAAAACGTATTCCGACAAATCCACATCGCAAGCAATGGTGACGTCAAGTATGACCATCCATAATTTAACGACGTCGTTGTAACCATCATATCGCAGTGTTGCCATTCCTATAACTGCGATCGATGTGTTTTTATATCAATTAATTACAACACAACGAAATGAACCAAAATATGTCATTCGGTAGACTATTTTCAAATTTTCTTATTACGTTCAGTTAAGCCATCAATATTACAGGGTCAGCAATAACAATTTGATCAACACGATGTTTTGGTCATCACTTTGACTTCACGAGAGAGCAAATTGGGCGCTTTTTGATCAATGAAGCCGTGGCGAAAAAATCCGCCCGTTTTCTTCGTATGTCAAAAAGGCAAAAATTAAAAGCTCTATTTTTGTTAATTTTTACCTCATTGTATTATTTTTTCGGGAATTCGTGCTGTATGTACATATATTTATAGAATGTAATCAACTGACTTGACAAAAATCTTTACATATTTCCTTTAAGGCTTGACCACAGTTTAGTACCAGTGACTGTTGATGTCGGCCCCTGAAAAATGAATTGAAATGACCCCAATATTGTACACGCAATTGTCGACATGCGTAGCATTGCTCAAATTGATGTATTGATGGCGTTCTTGGATATCTTCAAATATACTGAGATAATTACAAATGTGATTTTATCTTTCCCACGTATCATGCAGAATGGCACTTTTATAGCAACTGGACGTTAGCAAAAAAAACTATATATAAAAAAAATAAAAAAATTAAAAAGGACGTTGTTTGCCGAGATGTTGGTCTTGGACCACTTTGACAACAAATATCAACAACTGTATGTCTGCATGATTAAAATAAGTCAGTTCTAAGATCTACAAACCAAGGCATATACAACGTATCTTTTATAAAAGAAATCACAGGACTTAAATTATCCAGATAGTGCCACCTTCATAACCACCATAAGTGTTTGCGCTCTGTAGATATTTAGTACAAGGGAATGGAATAAAGAGAAGCAGTTAAAAAATGCTGAAGTTAACTCGACGTGAATTTACAAAGTTTTTTTACTAAATCACAGTGTATAAGTAGCACTGAAGAATATGTTGGAATGCAGCGTTTGTATTTGGAAACAAATTTGTGTTGGTGTTTAAGTGTTTGTCTCCTTGCACTTAAACAGATTACAAGTGCACGTGTGTGTATTTTGGGAACAAATACGTGTTGTGGTTTAAGTGTTGTTTTTTACTAACACTAAACAGGTATGAGTTGCATTGTTGTATTTTTTAATATGTGTGGTTTGTAAGTGTTTTGTATATAACATCAAAACATGCATGCGTGGAATGTGCTGGATTTGGATAAATATGTGTTGGTGTGTAAGTGTTTGTATGCGAACACTTAAAAAATGTGTCGTGCATTGGCTTGGATTTGGGACAAATATGTGTTGGTGGGTAAGTGCTGTTATACTAACTTAAAAACACCGAAACCATGGCCTGGTTGGAATGTGGCTTAGATTTTTAGGACAAATATGTGTTGGTGTGAGTGTTTGTATGATTAACATTATAACACATGTATGCGTTGCATGTGCTTGGATTTTGGGGACAAATATAGGCCTGTTTTGGTTTGTAAAGTTTGTATACTAACACTTAACATGTATGTGTTGCATGTGATTGATTATTGGGACAGATATGTCTTGGTGTGTAAGTGTGTATGCAACACTTAAACATTTATTTGGATTTTGGGACCAAAAAACATGGTACTAAACATACGCTAAAATCGGTTTTTGAATGAAATTTTACAGTGTACTTCTCCCCTATCCGTGCTATAAGAAACAAGTAAGTTTTTTAAAAAACGCCTGTAAATAGCACTTATGTCAAATATCGGTTTATCAATTCTTAGCTACAGGAGTTTCTCTTATGTCAGGTTTAAATGGTTTATCCGTTGCGAAATCGGTCACAATACCTTAGCGTTTGTATTCAAACACTTAAAAGGATGTTGTAATTTGGCCCTTATACTAACCAAGCAGTTTAACCATTCTTGACTAACAGTTCTGTCTCTTACCGTTAGATAAAATGGGGTTCGCCGTTGAGAAAATCGGTCACCATAAGTTAGCGTTTGATTCACAAACACTGAAAAACGCAGATAACTTTAATGGCACTTTTTAGAAACAATCACTTATCCGTTTGGTAACTAAACCAATTTCGTCTATTGACCGTTAGATATAAATTGACTTGTTATACTCGAAAGGGTTTTGTATTCAAACACTTAAAATCAGTTATCCGTTATTGCAAACAGTTTGTCTCCCATTACAACAAGCTTCCACGCGAGCAGTGCCAAACTATAATTAGGATGCTGTCACACACTAGTCTATTTACACTATTTCTCTCAGCCAATTTACCGGGCGAGAAGGTTTTTTTTTTTGCCCAGTTAAGGGAAGTAGTGCTAAACATACGAAGCCAAAGCCGGTGAAATGATCACAATGTGCCCAAATCATGGTTTGGTCGCCCACTGGGGCGACGTTGGCTTCTCTGCCGGAGAACTGCAAGGCCCAAAGCGAATTCGCGAATTAATTTTTGGGCTACTTTTCCTTTAAAATAGACACATTGTAAAAAAAGTAGAGATAAATTCCATATTGAAAAGTGTTTAAGTTGTTCTTAACAACCATAGTGTTCTTGCTGCAAAACAAGCATAGAAATCAATGAAGAAGAACACCGCCCGTAGGGTCAGTGTGCCGCCGTGTATGACGGAGACAAAATGGCTGCTGCAACAAGGGGGGTGAAACGCATTCAAAACCAGGACGTCCGTGCTGGGAGCTGACCTTTTGAATATTGCACGGAATAATTATCCTTTTGGGTGCTGATACACACATAATGTCAATTCGATACCAAAAATCCGCCAAAATATCAGTTGTTGAATTTTGGGTGCTATTGGGTGGTTAAATTTGTCCTACCCATGGCCACACAACGAATGAAATGAACGTCCGTCGTCTTCATTTAAATAAACCCGCCTCAGATGAATACATCTTTTCCCTTAAGCGCGCTTGCATTATGAGAAAAACAGAGGATCTGAGCGCAATGATCCAGGTACACTATTATTAACCCTGGCCACCTCTACGCATACATTACTTTGTATCACTAACCATTAGTGTATATGCAAAAGCGGAACCCACAGTATGGGAAGAGCGGAGGCAGCCATTGCTTTCTATTGTTGTACTCTATGTTTCTTGTGATCGCCAAAACATGCGAGACGGTGGTTGAATTTCTAAAGATTACGTAAAGCTTTTGCCTCTCTATCTATTAGAACCTTTTGGCTGTCAATCAGTTGCGATACAATAAACGAACAAGAAAAGATGAGTGAGAACCAACTGGAAGCGAATGTCTTCTTTAGTTAACTTTAATGTCATCACACAGTATAATTTGCATGATGTGATCGTTTCTATGTTAATGTATGTATGGTATACGCATGAGCTGCCCCTTATTCGTGAAGGTATTTGAATAAATCCCAACATCGCCAACAAAATCCCTCGCTAGTTTAGCGGTAAGATGCTTCATAATCTCTCTCGGCAAAAAAGGTAGTCGACCCCTACTGGTGCTCCATTTGAGGAAATTAATTTGATCTTGAATTGTGTTAAGTGAACTTGATTGAGAGTCCAAATTAACGCAAAAAAAAGTATGTTTAAATGTTCCCCTAACTTCAAGTTTGAGCGCTTTTTAATTTTTTCGGCATTTTTTTCGCCGCGTATGCCCTCGAATTGGGCTGATAATTTTTGAACTAGCAATCTGTTAGGCATAAGCATGACGTTTGAGTAACTGAACGTGCTCGGTTATTAGCAGATTTTATGACATATTGCATATGGTACCTAGGGTTGAAAGTGTCAGATTTTTTTTGATGAAATTTGGCTCGAATGGTCAGAAGAGTTGAATGCATGCAACTAACCATGAGCAGATACTTAGTGAATGAAGATACCAGGGCTTAGGAAATAGGCCCCACCTGCAGCCCTGTAGGAAATACGTTCAAAAGTAAAAATTTTGGAAGTGCAGGGACTGTATGGATTTTTCACAAAAGGATAATATTTTGGTATCAATAGAAAGATAATAAATGTAATTTACAGCTTCTATAAAATACTATATCCCAAACAGGCGTCTTTTGGGAAGTACAGACTTTCACAATGTCGAGTTACGTGCATTTTCATATACCAATTTTGTTGTGCTGTAGAGCGGGTTGTTTTCAACATCCCCGTTTCTATGGGAGGATGCCGCATACTTGTTGTAAGCTGAGTGTTTGATATTGAATGGTTTATCCGTTGTGAAATAGGTCAAAATAAGTTAGCGTTTGCAGACAAACACCAGAAACGATGCTACTAACAGTACACAAACACAATTTTCAGAAACAGTTGGTTAAATCAACTGCATAAAAACGACAAATCCGATTCATCTCTAACTTTGGAATTAAGCATTTTATGTGACTATCTTTAGTTCTAGATGACTATTTTTAATTACTATACAAAAATTTATATTTCAAAATCTCTGAGTCAGCCTTTAACGGAATAAACCGCATAAACCGTGTGGTTTATTCCGTTAAGGTTTCCGAATTCATAAGGGTGTCAGAAAGAAGGGTGTCACCTTATGGAAACACCCGAGGTCAGTGGAATCTATAGTTTCACAAATGATGTCACTGGTAGTGTATTCTTTTTTCTTGTCCATTTCCTCATTTCCTGGTACCTTTAAACTGTTTTATAACAATTACAGCGTTAAACTGTTTTATAACAATTTTATAACAAGGTGGGTTGCTGAAGTTATATCGTCATGGGGAGCTATTTGAAATACTTTTAATTTATGAAGTGAGCTGAATTAAAGTGGCAAAGTGATAACGGAGCTAGACGGTATAGGTGAGTTAATAATGGGCGGCTTATAAACTGCATACCAACAAACGTCAGGCCTTACCAAAAACAACTCTGCAAGGGTCACCACTAAACGATAGAATTTTTACATTCCTTTAAAGTACGTTTTCTGAATAGCGATCTTTGGTGCTGGGATGGGCAGGGATGATGATCAAAGTAAAGATGTACTGTCTTCAGGTATATATTTGCCAGTTGTCCAAAGATATCACTTTTGTCCAACCTTCGGTCATTTATAATCTGAACAGGTATACTGTCCTGTAAGTAAGTATAAGCTGCCCTGTGCAAACCTATTACAACCGACCAATTCTGAATAGTTTTTGGATTAATGAAGCAGCTATTTTGAATGTTCAATTTGAAAAGAGCCGGGAATCAAACCATTTGCGTATTAGTTGAAATGAAAAGGCTTTGAAATGGTGACCTGTGAAATCGTCAAGTGCATGGAATCACAAAGCTATAATCTTTTAAAATCAATGGAGTGTGTCTAGTTACCAAAGAGGTTCTATATAGATAGAGAGGCAAAACGTTACGTAATCTTTAGAAATTCACCGTCTCGCATGTTTTGCCGACCACAAAGAAAACATAGAGTACCAACAATAGAAAGCAATGGCTGCCTCCGCTTCTTCCACATACTGTGGGTGCCGCTTTGCATATACACTAATCGGTAGTGATACAAATTAATGTATGTGTTAGAGGTGGCCAGGTGTAATAATAGTGTACCTGGATCATTGTGCTCAGATACTCTTTTTTCTCATAATGCAATGCGCGCTTAGGTGAAAAGATGTATTCATTGAGGCGGTTTATTTAAATCAAGACGACTGATGTGTCATTTCATTCGTTGTGTGGCCATTGACTAGGACAAAAATTTAACCACCCAATAGCACCCAACATCCAACAACTGATATTTGGCGGATTGTTTGTATCGAATTGACATTATGTGTGTATACAAGCACCCAAACTGATAATTATTCCGTGCAATATTCAAAATGTCAGCGCCCAGCACGGACGACTGGTTTTGAATGCGTTTCATCCCCTTGCTAGTTACCATCATTGCAGAGGCCACATTTATTTTGTATTTACCTTCTTTCAACTTCCTGCATTAATAAGATTTCATTTTTAATCTGTAGGCTTTTGGTAAGATTTTTGTTAAATAACATTGGGTCTATGTGATACATATGAGCGAGTTTTTTTTATAGTACGTTCTATGTTGATAAGTTAATGGCCCTAACCTGATGAAACACTGATGATATTCCTAAGCTAAATGTTAGTGAGGTGAGTAGAGTAAATGTAATCAGAGACAGTCTGATGCAAGGGGGTGAAGCCCATTCAAAACCAGTCGTCCGTGCTGGGCGCTGACATTTTGAATATTGCACGGAATAATTATTAGTTTGGGTGCTTGTATACACACATAATGTCAATTCGATACAAACAATCCGGCAAAATATCAGTTGTTGGATGCTGGGTGCTATTGGGTGGTTAAATTTTGTCCTACCCATGGCCACACAACGAATGAAATGACACGTCAGTGAAATAAACCGCCTCAATGAATACATCTTTTCACCTAAGCGCGCCTAAGCACCTAAGCGAGTGAGTATCTGAGCACAATGATCCAGGTGCACTATTATTACACCTGGCCACCTCTAACACATACATCAATTTGTATCACTACCGATTAGTGTATATGCAAAGTGGCACCCACAGTATGTGGAAGAAGCGGAGGCAGCCATTGCTTTCTATTTTTGGTACTCTATGTTTTCTTTGTGGTCGGCAAAACATGCGGACGATTAATTTCTAAAGATGACGTAACGTTTTGCCTCTCTATCTATATAGAACCTCTTTGATCTGATGTAACATGGATGTTAATGTCAGCGTACAATGGATAGGGTTAACATATTTTTTTTTTTTTTTGTGGCGGCCTTTTTTCAGTCCAATAATTCAATCGATATTTTCCTTGGTAAGCGCCTCCTCTCCATGCTAATGGAACGGCTTGGTCACATGGTTGGAAGATCGGTCTTGGGAAAATACACTATAGACGGCCTTTCCACCTAATGCACCGCTGACTCCTCACAAAAGTCTAGATACACTTCATTGGCAGAGACTAATTTTTTGCTGCGGTGTGTGTGTGGAACTTGTAAACACCTCCGATCGGGGATATTTTCTAGCTTAAGACCTCCGATCCGGGACATTTGACGACTGGGGACGTCTCTTGCCGTAGGACCTATATCAGTGGGTATCCCTATGTCAAAAAGTGTTAAAAATGGCCTGTTCCCTTTTGGAGTGAGCTGGAAATTTGTGTGTATACACACAACTTTGGCCCATAAACCCACTAATTGGAGCTAATTGGAAACATGAAAACACACAAACAAGCCTGAAACCCACTGATCGGGGACATTTGTGTGTCCACGATCAGTGGGTTTTTGGACTGTCCCCTATCGAACACACATACGCGCTTGTGTGTGTTTGTGTGTGTGTGGGTGTGCGTGCGTGTGGGTGTGTGTGTGTGTGTGTGTGTGTGCGTGTGTGTGTATAAGGGGCGGCGCCAGGGTAAAATCAAAGAGAGGCTAAACATCATGGGGGCGAAACAGTACAAAATTAACTTATATATATAGGTTAAAAACCCCATAATTTTTACGCAATTTATTGCTTAAAACCCTGTTTTTCCTGAATTTTGAAACTCTCAGGGGGTCGGCTGCCCATCGCCGCGCGCCACCCCCTGGCGCTTCCCCTTGTGTGTATGTGTGTGTCTGTGTGTGTGTGTGTGTGTGTTTTTTTTTTTTTTTTTTTTTTTTTGCTGCTGTATTTTTACAGCGATTAATTCATATATTTCTTTCTGACATGGTGGATAGGTGCAAAAAAAAAATACCCATAGCCTTTATCTTTAGCTTTGATCATTTTGGGTCATATTATCAACGTTTTGATGTTTCTTATTTTATTTGTTTATTTTTGCTTGTTTGTGTATGGTTGTTGTTTATATGTTATATGTGTTTTTACAGAAAAAGGAACGCCAAAACGGTTTCAAAAGCACCGCTAATTCAAATTGTATTGCTTAATTGTTGTTTTTTAATCTTTTAACCTCAGAGAGGTAGCAAATGCATTTATTATTACTTTCATCACATTTCATAACAGTTCCACATATTTTTTTTTTACCATGGACATCATTCAAAACATTTTCCATTATTTCATATTTTATGTCACAGATGTAGTTTCATTAAAAAATGTCCATCACATTTCATAACACGGGTTTGGTATAAATATTGCTTAATTGTTATTAACTTAATATCACCACTCATGTGTGGTACCAATTTAATTGAGAAATTCATATGGGAAATGACGAGAGATTTTGACTCATCTATATATTTGCACAGAATGTTTATGATTGGAAACAAGGGTGATCTTGATTTTTTAATTCCATATAAAATAAGCTGAATCTAGTACTTGCTACAATACGAATTAGAAATTTCACTCTTTCTGTACCAAAGAATAATTCTCAGCTTCCCACCCTTCAATGCGATATTATTATGTTATGAAAAGCTTTGTATCAAAAACATGGCCGCCCGATTTTTAAGGGCACTCGAATTACCTATGAGTTTAAAACACTGAAACTCACACTAAAAAAAAAAAAACACACCCTGAATTTGTCCTGAAAAAAAAAATACAATAGATTTCACACTGAAATCTCACTACAAAAAAAATCTTTTCCATATGCGGGTGCATGCAAATCACTATTGTCTTGTCCTCTTGCATTTCCAATAAATATTAAATATCTTTGCCTGTATCCTCCCGTGTTTATGTGTGTTAAACCATCCTGAACGCCTCTGAAAAATCCCCCCCGGGGGGAGTCCATTCATTAATCACACTCTGAATTTTGCAAAGCACGCTGATTCTGAGATCACACTAAAAGCAATACCCATATACACGTCTAAAGCCCTCTTCTAATTCATAGATATCCATTGGTATTTCTTTTGTTAAAGTTCGTTGCCCCGACCTTTATTTTTGATAATGAATGTGGTCAGTACTGACACATTATCAAGAAATAAGGTCTGGGCATCGAACTTTGACCGAAAGAAATACAACACTCAGTCTAGAAACACTATATGACTCGTGAGAAATACCGTCTGCCAATGCTTGCCCACTTGCAAGTCCTCGCCCCCTTCGGGGGCCGACTTGCAAGTCGAGCCCAGCCCCCGAGGGGGCCTTCGTGGCTCGACTTGCAAGCGAATAACGGGCTGATCCCTTTACCTACTATAAGCACCCACAGACGTGCAACGGTGCACAAAGTACTCATTTGAAAGATCAGCGGCCGCCCATGATCATACATAAACTGGGTAGTTTTTGGGGGGGTTTCTAAGCACACTGAAAATGGTTCTGAAAACCTTGGCCATTCACTAATATCACACTGAAATTTTAACTAGCACACATAATTTTTTCTATCTGTTCGCACTGGATTCAATTGACTAAATTTCACACTAAATCCCCACTTTTCGTGAGGCTCTATCGAGTACGGGTGGCCCGGAGGTTTTATTGAATGCTGGGTTGGTTTTAAATTGTTGTCCATTGAAATACTGTCCACAGGCTATGAATTTCCAGGGCCAATTTTAATGAAAATTGTTGATTCAATGATCACACCCCCAATATAATTGCAGCACAAATAAGATTGTTTAATCCAGCAGATGTTTACAACTCCTATATTAATTCATCAAATCTTTTAGAAAGGCTACCACCGTCTACCTTGCTTTCACATATCGCCTTGAAATTGGCTGTTGAACAGTTATCACCAAATGCGATCGCTGCCCAGCATGGAGACTAGGAATGGAGCAAAAACAGTAAAGTCCCCACCATTGTATCCATGGAACGAATCAAATCGCAATACAACATGGAGGCTTTAATAAAAGTTTCCCATGGAGACTTTAATAGTGTCCATGGAAACTTTTAAAGTTTCCATGGAAACTTTTAAATCTCCATGGAGACTTTAAAATGTTTTCCTGGAATAGAATCGAAAAATATCAAGTCACCACGAAATAATCAATATACCCATGGAAAAGGTCATTTAGAGATTAAGAGAATTACAAGGTAGTCATATTGTCAGTATAAGGATACAAACCGGATGTGCAATCGATATGAGCCAAGCCTCTGAATGCATTCTAATTTGTATATCAAGTACAATGCCAATGGTGTGTGAAATAAGTTTCAAAATTGGTTTAGACGCACACCAATTAACTGCCTGGACAATTGCCTTTGAATTGGAAATAATGAATGATATTAAAATCCACAAAATTATGAAAAAATAATAATGTCGACTTTACTCTCAGATTAGACGTAATAAACACGTAAGGTCTATTTTTGAAATATAAGTCTGAGACCATTGGGTCAGCTATGTTAGCAGGCAGCTATAAGCATGAGTGAATTATATCATGGAGTTATATATAACTCCATGATTATATGATATTATATGGATATGCAATTCACAAATAACGCTCCCTGGAAATTTTGCCTAACTCGAACATAATGTACGATTTAACAAAATTCCAGGAAAGGATTATAAATAATACAAAATTTTATGACCGAAAAGTGTGTCCACCCTATTAGCAGCGGCAAAAGGTATAAACATCAAAAATGATCGTGTGGTTAGTAATTCTTACTAAAAATAATTAATCGTATATATCAATGCAATGACAACAAGGTCCACGCGAGCAGTGACAAAATAAATAGGATGAGGTCACACACTAGTTATTTACATATTTCTCTCAGCAATTACCGGGCGGCCGTTGCCCCAGTGATAAGGAAGTCTGCATAACACATACGCACACCAAGGCCGGTGTGAAATGATCACCAATGTGCCAAAACCACGATTGGTAGCCCCACCTGGGAGACTTTGGTATTCGGCCGAGAACTGCAAAGTCCCAAAGCGAATTCGCGAATTTTGGGCTTCTTTTCACTTCCAATAGACGAGATTGTAAAAAAGTAGAATTAAATACGATTTGAAAGTGTTTTAAGTTGTTCTTACACACACACAATGATGCTCTTGCTACAAACAAGCATAGAAATCATATAGAACACGCCGTAGGGTCAGGTGGCAACCGTGTATGAACGGGGTGACAAAATGGCTGCTGTCACTCAGTTGCGATACAATAAAAAGAAGAAAGCGAGTGAGCACCTACTGGAGCGAAAGGTCTTTCCTTTGGTACTTTCGTGTCACCTAGCCCTTGCCATGATGTTGATCGTTTCTCTTGTTACGTGTATTATTTCTGCTTATTCCGTGAAGGTTTTAATTGATTAAAATCCCAACATCGCCAACAATCCTCTATCTAAGTGGTTAAGATGGTTCCTGATCGCTCTCGGCGAAGGGTCGAACCCCCACTGTGCTCAATTTGGAGAAATATTATTTGATCTTGAAATTTTGTTCCAGTGAAATTGATCGAGCCAAAATAAACGCCAAAGTCTGGTGTAAATGCTCCCTACTTAGTTTTTGAGAGCTTTTTATTCTTTTCGTTTCGGCAAGGTTTTTTTTTTCGCGCGTCTGCACGCGAATTGGCTTATAATTTTTGGCAACCGTGCATGTGTGTGCATAAGCACGAGGTGAATTACGCTGGACCGGCTGGGTTATTACATATTTAAGGAAATATTGCGTAGGTACCTATTTGGTGAAAGTGTTCAGAGTGTTTTGAAATTTGGCTCGAAGGTTCGAAGGGTCGAATGCACCTACCTGAGTAGATACTTTAGTGATTGACATCCATGCCTATTACATAGGCCCACCTTGCATGGCCCTAGGACGTACTTCAAATGTAAAATTGGAAGCTCAGGTACCTGTTGATTTTTCACAAAAGTATAATATTTTTGTATCAATAGCAAATAACAATGTAATTTACATTCTATAAGATCATATATACAAAACAGGCTTCTGTTGGTAATTACTGTCACAAAGTCGAGTTACGTACTTTCCCTATACCAATTTTGTTTGCTGTGAGATCGTGCAATTTTCAACATTTCACACGTTCGGATGAGATAGTCCGTCAACTTGTTTAATGCAAAGATTTTTCTCTTTAGTTCCAAAATATTTACATAGTATGTCTTTAATTGTCAAAATACCCCTTATTTAATTTTTAAAATAATTAAAACACCATTATTCCATATATAATTAACGTAAATGTGCAAAATTGGTAAACAAACATACTAATTTTACACTTGCTGCTGTAATTGATTGTTGATGTATTCTGATATTTTTAGAAACTAGAGCGCAATCCGTTAAGCTAGATAATTCACAAGTTTATAACAAAGTTTTGATACCTCAACAAAAAACCCTCTTATTGTTCATTTAATTAGCAATATATTATTTTTTTTTGAAAGAAACAATTATGTGAATTAAATGTTCTTGCGTTTATTGTGGTGAAGTATTTAGTTTCAATAAGTATGGGTCCCGGGTTTTATACAGTAGGCCTACACTTTATAATTTACTAATGGGATAACGCTAATGATTAAATGAATGATGCAATGTAAAAAACAAGGCACATAGTACCTCAAACCCATTCTTTTTTTCTTTTTCCCCCTTTTCTTTTCCTATAAATGGAGGCTAACTTGAT
>JAMKCH010042929.1:0-20114 GCA_023653785.1 Ophioderma brevispina
CCATGATTAAAGAGTCAAAGCCAAATGGGAAAAATGTAAAAATCAGTTCAAACACAAAGATAAATTAAACCAATATATTTTTTTGTCGAATTGGCAATGTTATTTCTTAATTTAACACACAAATTGGATGCAATCATGAACACAAAGTTAAAAAAAATAACAAAAAATGGTGCCCCCCAAACAAAAGTGAATATCAGTTCCATAATAATTCCAGATCATTCTTTAACAAAATCGGTATGACGCGAGCTCACCGCGTATACATAAATTGGTTTCCACCTGCTGTGATGCCCGATAACCTATGGGGGGGGGGGGGGGGGGGGGTTGATTTCAGATCGTTAGTAGTCCTTATATTGAATATGGTCCTATTTTGACATCCAAAGAAAAATGTGCGAACAGAAGACAGTAAGTGTGCACGTATTTGGGGTAGGTACTGCCTTTTGCATTGTGAAAAAAAATTTTGGACTTTCCTGTTAACGTTTTTTGGATAGAGGAAGCTGTGTTTGGAGCTATAAATTGTGATATTTTAGTGTTGTTGTTGAAAGTCATTCTCCAGGTAGGTGGGGGGCCGAAATGCTTGTTTTGTTTTTTTTAATCTGGACCCTGTTAGACCGTGCGACGTTGTAACTCTAGTAGCTCATGGTGGTTTTGTATGCATTATATAAAATATATAAATTTGGTAAATAAGCCCTATCCTACGGGCTACTAACAATAAACAGCCGGGATCCATTCCCGTAATGGCCGGGCGCAATTTTTTGCCAAAACAACGTGCTATTGGCCGTACGAAATTATTGAAGAAACAGACGGGCCAACAGGCCTCGAAAACCTTCCCAAATAGCCGGGCGATTTTTGTTTTTTGCCAAACCGACGGGCTATTGGACGTACGAATTATTAACCAGAAAGAGACGGCCTAACAGCCGCGGCCATTCCCGAATACCGGGGCTATTTTTAGCCAAAACAGAACGGGCTAATTGGGACGTACGGGTACCATTGACCATGGCAGTCGCTCTTTGAATTGGAAAACAAGAAAAAGCTAAGGAATGGAACCGAAAACAGTAAAGTCACCAAAATCCAACTCGCAAGACACCATGGAAGACTTTACAAGTTTCCATGGATAGAATGCAAAAATCCTCAAAGTCACCACAGATAAATAATCAATATACCGGATGGAAAAGAGTTTGTCCCCCCGAAAAATTTAAGAGTTGGGACTTCATACGCATTACCCATGTAGGCCTATGTGTCCAGTAGAAGGGATACTAAGAACCGGATGTGCAATCGATATTTAGCCAAGCCTCTGAATGCATCATTGTATATTATCAAGTACAATGCCAATGGTGTGTGAAGAAATTTTAGGGCCACCTCGAAACTTCGAGAATTTTGTGTTTTGATAGACCGGTAACCCAATTAACTGCCTGGACATTGGCTTTGAAAGGGGGGTGTGAAAATAATGAGTGATATTTAAAATCCACAAAATTATGAAACTAATATGTCAGACTTCATCAAACTCAGATACGTAATAAACACGTTAATTTTTGAACATAGGCCCATAACGTCTGAGCCCACATTGGGTTCATTCCTTTTAAGTAGTAGTAAAACCATGAAGTTAATTATTCTAATAATTGATATGCATAAGTTTTAATTCACAACTAACAAAAGCTCCCGGAATTTTTGCCGCCTCACTCGAACATAATGTACGGATTTAAAAAAAATCCCGGAAGATTATACAAATTATACATAATGTATTGACGAAAAAAAAAAAGTTGTGGTCCACGCCCATCAGGCAGCGCAAAAGCCTATAAGACAAACTCAAAAATGATCAGTGTGTTAGTAATTGTTATTCAAAATAATTATCATATAATACTCAATTCCAAAGATTTTTCCTAATCATAACTCAAAATATGTACATGGAAATTAAGTCTTTAAATGTCACAATACCCTTATTGATTTCAGATTTTTTGAAATGGTTTAAAAACACAATTATCCATATCAAATTGGTAAAAAAAACTACTAATTTTACACTTGCTGCTGTAATTGATTGTTGATGTAGTTTTTCCATATTTTTTAAAAGACGCAATCAGGTTTAGTTAATAATTCAAAGTTGTAACAAAAACAAAACAATTTGTAAAAAACCAAAAGAACAAAAAAATAAAAAAAGTAAAAAAAACCATTTCAAAACTTCAAATTTTTGATACCTCAAAAAAAACCCTCTTATTTGTTCATTGTAATTAGCATATATTACGTTTGGAAGAAAAACAATGAGTTTGAATCCATTTCTAGCGTAGTTATGTGTTAAGTTATTTAGTTCATAAGTAGGGTCCCGGTTTTTGATTAGGCCTACATTTATAATTAGATGAATTAACGGCTATTGTATTAAAATGAATATTCAATGTAAAACAAGGCACAAAGTACATCAAAACCATTCTTTTTTTCTTATTTTCTTTTCCCTATCATTGGACTAACTTGATAATTTCTTTGAGTACTTGCTAAATAAGCACAGTAAAACAGGGTAACGATATGGTTTGATTTTGATAAATGTGGGGTGGGGTCAAAATACCTTTCACAGATTTGTCCCTGAATGACATTTTTGAGGTCTACTCAATTTAATACAATGATTAGTGATCAATTACTAAAATTAAATGCAACCGGGTTCCATTACATGTGATTGAAGTAGATACACGTGATTATAATTATATTTGTTGGGTAGTTTGGAATTGTTTGTCTTGTACTTTCCTATTGGTTGGTACAGGTCAAATACTAAAACACGGAATCCTGATCCCGAGCACAGACGCCGGATTCAAATGAAATGGAAGAAATTAAAGCATCTAAAGGAGAGCGTCCAAAATTATGTACAAGTTTGTAATGATAATAGGCACAGCGCTTTGAATCCATTGGAAAAGAGGCGCTATAGAAAATGTCGGTAAATTATTATTAATTTCGATATTTAATTCATTTATTGTTTAAGTAACATAATATATAAATTTTAGACAAGAAAAGTATTCAAACTACTTTTTTTAATTAATATTTTACTGGACACTCCCATTTGTGTGGACAAGGGGGTTTCCCTATAGGGACCCGCAGCTATTAATCTAAGTAAACGGCGATTGAACTTTATTTTTTTTTTCATGAAAAGATGCGTATCCGAAGTTTTAGACAAAATATAAAAAATATAAGTCGGAAAAATTTCACTTTATCATAAAATTGGGCAAAATGTAGTAAGTTAGCGGGTCCCTAGAACCCACCTTCCCCTTAGGTGTTACCGATTCTAATTAATGTTTCTTAAAAGAGCTTACAGGGATATTTTGGTGCTTTAATAGGGAAAATAGCTTGAGAAGGATTCTGGTGTAGAAAAGAATTGAGTCGCCAACTTTATTTTTAAGAATGTACAGTCTATGGTTCAGCATGTCATTAGCGTTGACGTTCATTTTTTTTAATAATATCTTGCGACAAAGTATTCACTAAAAACAAAAATACTGTTCCGTCGGGGAAATTTTTATTTACTCACTTCTGTAACAATCTGACCGGATAATGTCAGTATTTCACATATAAAATGTCTGTTTCAATTTGATCAGCTGTGAAATCTGAACCGATGGTAGCATTGTAAACCAAACAAAAAGTAAATTAAAGGCCTATATATGCAGTAATTTTAATTTGATAAGTCACCATTTTGAAGACATAATATTCTATTCCCCAGGCCCCTAGCCCCCTAATAAAAAATGATGTTTCGGTATTAAAAGGGCAATAAGAGATTTCACTATACCAGGTTCCCAAAAAAAAGAAAATCGAAAAAGGCCCTGACTTTCGCACAATGATCAATGCAATTAGCCTCTATCACTAATTCCCGTCCGAAAGAAATTAACCTGAGAAATATTCTTTGTTACAATATTCTGAAACATCCGCTTGGGGGCGGTATACGGTGGTGACTTTGAATCTTTCATGGAAACGTTGCAAAACATCGCAAAGTCTCCTGTTGTACATAAAAAGTTCCATGGACAAAAGACATCTTATCAATGACAGCGAACAACGGGGAACAATATAGTTAAGTGCACAAAGGCCTACTTATTTTTTTTTTTTTGTGTCATATTTTTGTTTTTTAAACTATACAAGATGGCGGTAATTGCCGTACTCACAGCTATTTTCTTTATTTTGAACGTGCAAAATAGACATTAGGCCATTACAGAATAATATCTTCAGCATAAAATATGAAATGACAAGGGTAAAGTAATACTTTGCAGTAAAAGAGGTAGTATAAAAGCAAAAATATTATAGACATGATTTTACACTGTTCAGAATTTATTTTGTTCCATTTCATCAAAAGTGAATAAAAAAGGCCAATTAATATAATGGCCTATAAGTGAATTTTTCAATTAATGGAATCAAGTCATACATATGCCTATGGTGTCTTTAACAGGGAAGGTAGTCGATTGCAAACCAATTTATTTTGTGAAAGTTGTTTTGTTTCCAAAACGGATCAGATACTAGATGGACATCGTTTTTAATCCTATAGCAGAGGAAGTCAATTTCAATTTCCATTTTAAAGAATTCTATACATTGCAAAGAACAATTAACTGGATCGCGACTTAAACGTATATCGGAACTACGAATGAATGCAACTATTGTAAATACGGTATTCCTTTCAGAGATTATTATAGACGGAATTGTACCCAGCTAATTATGTCGGGTCGGCCTATGGCTTGTGAGAACTTACCTGGTTTATCTTAAAAGTTCATAATTAATTTTAAGGTCACTGGTTTTGATGGAAAAATTGACATATCATGGTCACTTTGCATTTCTGGATACTTTACCTGGAAACTTTGCCATTTTTTTTCTCTCCTGGGCTCTCGACTTTTAGAAAGATTCCATGGTAGTCTTTAAATGCAGTCGTTTACAAATGCTTCAGAGAAAAAATGTATTGGATAAAAAGTTATTGGATAAAGAACGGTACGAGTATAAATGTATTAATGTATTTTAGAGTAACTCTTTTTTAAAAAACCTTCAGTAGATTTGTGTTTTATCATACAGGTGTCTTTCTCAACATTGGATACCTTCACTAGATGGACCGACGGATTTTTCTTTTTGAGATAAGGAGACTTATTATTAAAACAGTCAGGTTCACCTTCTACCAGCTACAATATAAAAATGCATTGCTGGCCAGTTCGCTCGTTTCTATTTCGGAAACATTAATGTATAATATATCTTCTGATACTTTATAACATTACCGGTACTGTAATGGAGAATTTGTAACTTCGGACGATTCCACGTTGTGTTCTTACTATCATTGTTATTTTTTCTATTTTTTGATGGGGCGTTTGGGAAAACATTACCGAAACTAACCTATTTTGTTTCCATTGTACTTTTTCTCTTTCGGCCCAATGCTGTAAGCGGGAGCTTATTATTATGGTTCTTATTTCCTGTCATTATTTTGAATATTTTTATTGGTAATATAAATGTTGTCCCTTATTTTCTTTTGTGATCAACATTGAGTAATATTATAATTACTATTTAAGTTAACAGTACATTTGTATTGGTTATCATACTATAATGGGACATATATATACTATATTTATAACTGTATTTTGAATGCCGAATTTCCTTCATAATTTTGTTTGTTACTGAGTAATGCGTTTTATATTTATTTGGGGTTTGTTTTACGTAAGATTGTATATAAAGGTATCACAGTCCTATATCATTTGGACTTTACTATTGAATTCATCTAGAACAGCACATTAACTGCACACAAAAAATATTTGTAAAAATAATAATCGGGATGAAAGAACCAATGAAGTTTGAGTAATGTATTTGTTTTAATTTACAAATTTATTGCATTATATACATGCCTAAAGTATCCGTGCATTAACATGCATGATAGAGACATTACTTAACACGTGCGGAATTCCTAGTTCCTTTTAAGGATGGTACAGAGGGACTTATTCAAAACAATAATTTAGCACGCTAAGATGTCCGTAGTCCAATTAAAACAATTCAAAACTAGCCTCTCCAATTTCGCCGATGATTAGCTCTAACTAGTCAATTTTAATTTCAATAATAGGATTCAAAAGTATTACAATGCGAGAAAAAAAACAATTACAAACGGATCAGAGTCTTAGACAATTAGGAATAGGAAACGAATGCGCCTAATGGAAGTGCGCATTCCTTCAGCGCTAATACGAATTGTTTACAAAAACAATGATGTCGGGTTGGTCTATGGTTTATTACAGCGGTAACAAATTAACAAAAATAGGCCACTGGGTTGTCTTAGAGTTATAACTCGTTTATTAGCTTTGTGTGACAATTTACCTGTCCTGGTCACATTGCTCCTTCTGAATACTTTCCATGGAACTTTGCAATTTTGCATTCTGACCATGGAGACTTTGACTTTTAGAAAAGTTTCCACGGTAGTCTCAATACCAGTCGCTTTTAACAATTGATTTGTAAAATCGGTCACTATATATGACCAAATTATAACGGGGACAGTAATATCTCAAGAAATTACAAGGCGCAGCCTTTTATGCTTTGTGCGTGTTGTATTGTATATATTGAACCTTCGTATCGAATTGTGTGTTGGACCCATTAACACTATAGTTTTTAGAAGTAAATATCATTGATGGTCGGTTGAATCTGAAAAAAAAGAATAAAAATCAGAAACTAGTAGATTGTGTGCAAAAATGGACAAGTATACCATACTTCTCACAATTCGATTATTTAACCTTTCAACCGGAATAATTTGGATTCATTTTGAACTGTCACCTAAGACATGTCTGATCTCTCAGCATAGCCATTCACATGCATTCTCCCTGGCCAACACGCATTGCCGAAGTGAACGGCACATATAACCGTAAAACCCTACCAACTTCATCTTTGGATTGTTCCAATACTTGCGATACCACAATAGTAACTGAGGGGGGGGGGCTTTTGGGGGGTGCGAGCTTCCTTTTTTGGTTTTTTGGGTGTTGGCCGGGTTGTCTTTTTGTCTGTTACCCCACCTTTACTCAAGTTATCCCTTGGGGTTGGCATGTATTTTCAAGTATTTATTTATTTGCAAGAAAATTCAGGCGTTCTACCGGGCCGAAAGGCTTAATAAAAAAAACAATGAGTTGGCTTGCGTGGACGAGTGAAGGCCGCTTGTTTTCCCGAAGAGTTCTTTTGGACAGTCTGCAAATTGCAATTTCAATTTTCATATCATACAGAGCAAAAATGTTCCACAGCTGGAAAATGAAGATAAAGGCGAAGGTTTTTTTTTTTTTTTGTTTTTTTTAAGTTATTACCGTAGCCTTTCTGATGATTTTCAAGTCAAAATTGCAATTCATTATTTTTTCAATTAAAAAGTTTTACAAAATATGTAAGGTTTGTATGCCTATACCAAAACACAGTAATAGTTATTTTGGAAGCTCCCTGGCTACTTATCGGAGTACCCACGGGTTCGGAATTATACCAGATGATTATAGGTCTTGTAAATAGAGAAATATTTGGTTTAAAAAAAAGTCACGTGTTTTTTAGGCACAAAATTACGATCTCAGATGGCCTATAAAAATGAGTGCGCCTAGTATTTATTTTTTTTGGTCACTGATTAACTATAAACAACGAAATTGAGGTGTTTTTTTTACACTAAGACAGTAAAAAATATGGATTAATATCTGTAAAAAGCACAGAAAACAAATCACGCCGCAGCACCACACACACACAGACACACTCGCACTCACATGCACCACACACCCGCACACACACACGCACACACATACACACTACAAGCAAAACTAAGATCACACAATGAAAAAGAAACCTGGCGGCATCGCATACATAGTGTACATAGTGTATGGGCACGTTTGAATCCAACGTTGATGTAAGGAAGGTGAAATCGCAAACATCTACTAGCGCCATCCCAAATGTCCCACTTAACCCTTCAACCCGGAATTTAATTTAGGATTTCTTTTTTGACCTGTCACCTAAGACATGTCTAGATCCTCTCAGCATAGCAATTCACATGCATTCTCCATGGTCAAACGCATTGCCCGAAGTTGTTAAGCAATTATATACAACGTAAAAATTATACCAAACTTCATCTTTTGGATTGTTCCACAGTTGTATACCAAATAGTATCTGAATGTATTTTCAAGTATTTATTTATTTGCAAGAAACCCTCAGGCGTTCTATCGGGCCGGAAGGCTTAAAAGGATGATGATGGTCTAACGTGAATATCTCCCTTTAAGAGACTTTGTTAAACTTACAATCTGATTATAGAAGCCTTCATAATTTAAGGTGCAACGATTAGATTTTGAGGCATTCCATATGATGTGGTCAATTTGTAATAAGAAGTTTATATCTATATATAATATATTTTACTTTATTCGCTACAGAAATGTCTTTAACAATGAAAACAAAAGATGATTTACTTTGCTTATCGTTCAATAACAAAACATAGGCTGAATTTCGTATTTGTTCCAATACAAATTAAAAAAAAAAAAAAAAAAAACCAAAGCATTATATTTCTCAGGTTAATTCCGGGGTTAAATCTTTTCAGACCGGAATTAGTTATCAGTGATAGGCTATTGATCAGTGCGAAATAATCAGGGCTTTCGTTTGTTTGTTTGTTTTGTTGGGGTTTTTTTGGGGGGGGGACCTGGTATGTGAAATCGCTTATTTTAACAAAGTGTAAATTATTTTAAAAATTAATTTTTAATTAAGTGGCGAGTCTGGTGACTAGAATATTTATGTCTTTCAATAAATGTGATTTATCAAAATTAAAAAATTCGGCCATATAATTTTAAGGCTTTGAATTTACTTTTTGTTTGGTTACAATGCGACCATCGTTAATGTTTTACAACTGATCCAATGAAACAGACATTTTTATATTAGATACGTGGACCTCTTTTTTTCTACAGATTTTTTACTCTGCCTCATACAATCTTTTGCAAATACTTCGTTATACATAAGCTTCCCGGACACCGGTTGTTGGAGTATTTTGTTACACATGTTTTCTTTGAGGTTAACACTTTATTTACCTTTGTACCATCCCTCACCGCCCCAACCAAGCAATTGTTGAGGAAATTATACAGCACCAGCACTCACAGGTACCAATATCAGCCAACATTGATATAGGGGAGCGGGGAAAGGTCATTACTGACCAGTGTCCCAAAAATTTCGCACAAGAATATATTAACGGATGAAAAAAGAAAACAACACAAACATTTCTTACGGACAATTTACTTTCCGTAGAGAAAATTATTCCAGGTATGCTCTTTCGATTAAACACGAATGTCTTCAATCCCGGAGACTCGCGGTTTTTACATATAAAATCTGGTAGAATTCGTTTTATATAACGCTCTCCCATTGAAAAAAATCGCAGGTTTGGGGCAGAAAATCGTGTCAACAAAAAAAAAAACAAAAAAAAGAAAAATAAATGAAATATGTTATGATTATTTAGTTTTTTTTCCGTAGATAAAAGATTTCAAGGTATGCTCTTTCTATAAACATTGAAAATGGTTTAAATTCATGTCCCAGAGACTTGCGTTTTTACAATAAAATCTGTTAGATTCGTTTTATATACGCTCTTCCATTGAAAAATCGCAGGTTTTGGACAGAAACCTTGTTAAAAAAATGAAATATCTTACTGTTACTTTAGTTTCCGTAGAAAAAAGGATTTAATGAATGCTCTTTCTATTAAACATTGAAACTACCGGCTTCTCGCTAGAGGCTCGCGGTTTATACATGAGCATCTTCCAATTTATCAACCCTATTTTTTTTTATAATCTTAAATTAAAAAACTCCTAAAATCGCTTGAAAATCATGATATTTTAATACACTGTAAATTATGAAAAATAGAATGGTTGGAAGCCAAGAGGATCTAAATGGTCCAAAAATACGATAAAGAAAATTCATATGAAATACTTAACCACAATACTACGCTATAACATTTATCCACATAATTGTTTGTCTTTTCAATAATATATTGCTAATAAATGAAAAATAATATGGTTTTTTGAGGTATCAAAACTTTGAAGTGAAAATAAGAGGACTAAATTTCTGCTTGTTTTGTGTTCTTTTGGTTTTACACATTGTTTTTGTTTGTTATTAACTTAACTGCTTGCGTCCCTGTTTTACTTAAATTATCAAAAATTACAACACCAATCAATTACAGCAGCAAGTGTAAAATGAGTATTTTGTGACCAATTTTTGCACAATTTACGTTAACTTAATATGGATAATTGTGTTTTTAATATTTTAAAAATGAAATAAGGGTATTTGTGACAATTTAAAGACATAATCATGTACATATTTTTAGTTACTATAAGAAAAATCATTGAATTGAGTATATAAATTAATTATTTTGAGTAACAATTGCTAACCACACTGATCATTTTTGAGTGTTTATACTTTTGCCGCTGCTAATAGGCGCGGACACACTTTTTCGTCTATAAATTTCGTATTAATTTATAATCTTCCGGGAATTTTGTTTTCAAATCCGTACATTATGTTCGAGTTAGGCGGCAAAATTCCAGGGAGCTGTACTTGTGAATTGCACATCAATTATAGCATATAACCATAGAGTTATAACTCCATGATATAATTAACTTCATGATTATATTGCTTAACAGTAGCTGAACCCAATTGGTCTCAGACTTTAGTATGTTCAAAAATAGAAATTAACGTGTTTATTACGTCTAATCTGAGTGTAAAGTCTGAAATTGTTAGTTTCATAATTTTGTGGATTTTAAATATCACCTGAGATGAATATATCGCGCATTATTTTCCACATTCAGAGGCAATTGTCCAGGCAGTTAATTGGTGTGCGCCTAACCAATTTGAAATTTATTTCACACACCATTGGCATTGTACTTGATATACAAATTAGGATGCATTCAGAGGCTTGGCTCAATATCGATTGCACATCCGGTTCTTAGTATTCCTTCTAATGACAATTGGCCTACCTTGTAATTCTCTTAATCTCTTAAATGACTTTTTCCATGGGTGTATATTGATTTATTATCTGTGGTGACTTTGAGATTTTTGTATTCTATCCATGGAAACTTTTAAAGTCTCCATGGAGACTTTAAAAGTTTCCATGGACACTTTTAAAGTCTCCATGGAAACTTTTAAAGTCTCCATGGTGTCTTTGCGATTTTGGATTTCTTTCCATGGAAACAATGGACGTTTTGCCCGTCTGTTTAGCCCTTCTGTTTGGCATTCTGCCCGTCCATTAGGTCCGTCTGTTAGGCTTTCTGCCCGTCCATTAGGTCCGTCTGTTTGGCTTTCTGCCCGTCCATTAGGTCCGTCTGTTTGGCCCGTCTGTTTGGCCCGTCTGTTTAGCCCGTCTGTTTGCAATTGGTCGCGGCTGTTCCAGCGTCTGTTATGCGATTTCATACCAGTTACTGTCCAGAGCTAAACTCTTCAGGAATCCACTAATTGAAGGTCCAGGAACAATATTTGGTTGGTAACATAATTCCCACTGACGCCGAAAATGCTGAAATGGCCACGCCCCTTTTTGGGGGGTCACGCCCTTTTTGAGCGAAGTACTACTGACTGTATCTACAGAACCGTTGGACCTAGAAGGTTGAGAGACCACTCAAATTGTGCGGAATGGCCACATTATGGGGGGTCAATAATACATTTTTATATCCAAAAGTCAAAAGTTTTTAAGATAATTGTCAAAAACTGATTACACCATATCGCGCACTATACAATTATGAATGAACTCGTATGGTTTTCATGCCAAAACAGGAAGGGAGTTCACCACACACCTTGGATTTTGCTCTAACTCTCCTCAGAGATATTTTTGGGGCAGCTAAGGGTAGATCACAAAAAGGAAATTAATATTCCTTTCCGTTCTCAAACGGCAGCCCGTAAACTTTGTGACCTTGAGCAAAAGTTGGGTAATATATAGTTGCAACGGTGCATTTTAAAGCGCCATTTATCAGTGTAATTTGCTCCAAAACTCACTCAGTTATAGCTAGTTATGAAGTTTTGTACTGCCAGAAACTATTGACCAGTTGGAATTTCAACTGGGATATAATAATCAGCATTTTAAGATTAACTCCTTTTCGGTTTCAGTGGAGGGGTCAAAATGGCCCCATCGTAAAGTGGATATATATTATTTTTATACCATTTTATAGGGACCTAATATCAGAGTTAAATGCTGCTAAAGCCTTTAAATGATCTAAGCACTAACTGCATAGCTTTGACCATGTAAACAACAAATATCAAAGAATTTTCCATCGCCCCAAAAAAGTGCCCCCCTCCGTGTTCGTGGTCCGCATGAAAAAGTTGCTAAAATTACCCTGCATGGACTGGATTGATTATGTACGAGGGGTGGGGTCCTATAAGGGCTGAGCCTCCCGTAAGGTCCTGGGTCCTGGGTTTTGCCATTTTTAAAGTGTAAAAATTAAGTGTTTTTTCAGATCACAATTTTTCCCGTTTCTTTCTTTCTCTCTTCCGCTCTTCCTTGTTTTCTTTCTCTCACTTTCTCTCCTTTGCCCATTCTCCTCTTTCTATTTTTCTTTTTTCTCTCTCCTTTCCTCTTTACCCTTTCTCTTCTTCCCTCTTTTTCTTCTCTTTTTCTCTTCCTTTTTCCTTCCCCATTTTTTGGGCTCCCCTTCTCGATTTATTGAGTGTGTGGGTGTTGGCTAAACGCAAATAGTAAGTGCGGCGCAAAAATTGGGTAATTTTAGCGATTTTGCATTGGAGCCACAAAAGGGGCCCAACTTTTAGGGGCATGAATTTTTTTAGCCTGCTTCAAAGGAACCGGTATGTTGTTAGTGCATTTAGATATTTGAAGACTCTCTTCAGCAGCTGTTAATTGACCCTTGCCATTAGGCCCTACAAAATGAAAATACACGGTAGAAGTCGCTTTTCCCCCCCCGCGGCGTGCCATCTAAGTTCAGCTTATTTTAGTGACTTTTTCATGCATACGGGGGGGGGTCTCAATTTGTGCCTGTTTTCGTGGTCACACAAGCATGCATTTTAGTGCTTTTAGATCCTTTAAGATAAGCCCTTCAGCAGCATTACTTGTGCTACGAGGGACCAGGGGCCGTAGCCATGTGGGTGCAAATTACAAGTCCGCTAATTAAACACATTTTGAATGTTGAAGGTCCGCTTTTGATGTTTGAAGGTCCGCTTTGTGTGACACAGGTGGCTTGCCTAAATTTTTGTTGTTTAAGGGTTGTGCTGTATTCTATATGAAGGAATAAGCAGCCGTGTTAATCCATTGTATTACGCATTGCTGGTGTTATTAAACTTTTTGACGCTGCGATGATGTCCCAATGTCCCCCCCCCCCTCCCCCCCCCCCTCCCCCCCCGTCTTCAGAATTTTGAGACGACGGTGAAAAAATTTGGGTCAACCGGCGGGCGCCGCGAGCCGAAAAAAATTGGTTGGTGCGCAAAAGGTCAGCTTCTGGCAATTCCGCACCCCCCTCCGCACCCTCCCTCAAGTCCTGTCTAACGGGCCTGAAGGGACTTTAACTTAACATTAACTTAAGTCCTATTCACTTTGACCACCCCCCCGCCCCCCCCCGGAAAACGAAAGGATAACATTAAAAATCTTGATTTATCCCAGTTTGCCTCCAAAAGGTCAATAACTCTGGGCAATACCACATCATAACTGTTAAGTTGTGGAGCAAAACCCTGTTATAACAGCACTTACAAAAATGAACGGTTCATCTAATTTTGGCTCAAAAGTCACAACATTTTGACGGGCTGCCATTTGAGACGGAAAGGCAATCTTAATTTTCTTTTTGTGATCTAAACCTTAGCTCCCCCAAATTAATCCTGAGGAGAGTTAGAGCCAAATCCAAGTGATGTGAACTCCCTTCCTGTTTTGGCCTGAAAACCTATGAATTCATTCATAATTGTATCTGCGCAATATGGTGAAATCAGTTTTTTGACAATATCTTTAAAATATTTTACTTTTGGATATTACAATATATTACTGACCCCGCCATAATGTGGCCATCTGCATAGTTTGATGTTCTCTCACGCCATAGGTCCAACGATTCTTTAGAACAGTTAGTAGTAGTACTTCGCTCAAAGGGGCGTGACCCCCCGAAAAAGGGGCCGTGGCCATTTCAGCATTTTTCGGCGTCAGTGGGAATTATGTTACCACCAAAAATTGTTCCTGGACCTTCAAGTTAGTGGATTTCTGAAGAGTTTAGCTCTGTACATATATTGCATACATAACCACCATGAGCTACTAGAGTATGCGTGAAATTGTTCGCCAAAAAAAGCTCAGATCAGCACCCTCGGTCCCGACGCATCATGTACAGGATGTATGGTAGAATTAAAAAACTTTCCGCACCTCATTTCATTTTATGGCAACTCTCTTTACCAAAATGCTCGATTCTGCCGTTCCACCATCTCTTGGACAACTAGTAACAAATTGTTCTTATCCACAAGAAAGGCGATACTAAAATTCCATCTAACTTTCGTATGATAGCCCGGCAAGATCAGTAGGCAAAAATTTTTCCCAAGTCTTGCCGAATAGATTTGAAAAAATATGTTATATCGGAATAATCTTTTTTGATGTTAGATTTCAGAAAGCCTTTTTGCAAGGCATCAGTGGTTGTAAGATCAAACTCTGTTGTTCACGAAATTATTAGCATGCCAAAGCACGCCAGGACAGTTCACTAACGTGGTTTGACTTGGAGGATGCATTTGGTAGTGCCAACATGAACTTATCAATCACACTCTTACCAGACTGAAATTTCCTCCCATGCGTACAATATATTCATAACTTGTATTCGTCGCTTTCCTCTGTGAGAGTGAGTTTCTACTAATACTGGACTTCCAAACAATTTTAAATTCAAGAAAGGTATTTCCAGGGCGACCCGCTTTCCCCTTTGATCTCATTTCAATTCCAATACGGCTACGATATAAAGGGTGTAAAATTCATTACACAATCCTTTTTGAGGATGCCTTCTGCTTGTGATCAGCCCAGGACAAAAAGACCCACCAACGTTTCATTAACCGCATTAATAATCATTGCTCTTCCATGTCACTTAAACTGAAACACACCAAATGTAGATTCTCTCTGCTCTCTCTCTGCTATCGGAGGCTCTCCACCTTCTGTTCTATTTCGATATAGATGGTGACCAGGGGCTCGTTCCCCAAACTCATGCGTAACTCTAGTGTATACTATTGTCAGCCTGAGTGGACCAATTTATCCAAAGCACTGTGTAAAATGGTATGAAAAGGTCTTTTCTGTTATGTAGGACATACGCATGTGTTAGTATACACGTAGAGTTAAAGAATGAGTTTTGGGAACGGGCCCAGGTCCCCACTGTGGAAAACGAATTTCACAAATTCCTGGGTCCTTGATCACCCTTTCGTAACAATCTTCCGATTTTTTTCCTACCTTAGTGATAAATTTACTTCCGCCCTGGAAACCATCGATTCTTCAGTTATTCGTTCCGAATATAAAATTCAGGGGTCTAGACAAGATTTTTTTACTTCCTTCATACCATTTAACAGTCAACGATCTGTGCTCTTCTCATCTTAAGGCGGAGCGGGAGTCCGTTCGCGAACATCATGCGGAAACCTAAGGTATACTAACTCATGCGTATGTCACCCATAATAGGACCTTTTCATAACATTTTACACAGTGATTGGAGAAGTGAATTTCCACTCAGAATGAATAGTATGCACGATAGATTTACGGACTGAGTTCGCGGACGAACCCCTGGGGTCCGTTCGCGGAAACCTCATGCGTAACCCTACGGGTATACTAACTCATGCGTTACATGTCATACATAATAGACCTTTTCATAACATTGACACCGTGCTTTGGATTTTATTAAGTTGATTCCACTCAGGCAGACAAGTATGCACGTAGATTACGAATGAGTTTCGCGGACGAACCTGGACGCTATGTTGCAATCGTATCCATAAAAAAATGTTTGGTTTATTCCCAAACCAGGTACCCTTTTGCTTTATTTTTATGCCCAATGATATCAAATCAGTTTCCCCATTTCCGACCTCTATCTCGAGAGTTATGCAATGACTCATCTATCAATCAGAAATAAAAGCGATGAGTGGTCAATCACTGTATTGAATCCCGGTTAGATAGAGAGCGGGGGTGGACCGAAGAAATCAGTGACTGTTGAATGCGAACAATATTTTTAATACTGTAGTAATGCGTCATCTCTTTAATTTTAATAATCAAAAATCCTCCGCCAAGCAAAATGTTGACAATACAATATCAGAGTTTTGGCATATCATGTTGTTACCTGCTGTGAGGTGCCTTCTATGATCGCCTTTCAGGGAACCTCTGTACCCTCTGGAGAAGACATTATCTTTACATATTACCTTCTAGGAGTCTGTAATTCGCGACCTTGGTGACTCTGAATACTAGAGTCAACCTTGCTAGGTGGGGGGAAATCTATTTCAAAAAAATGCTGAACTGCTAATAAACAAGTAAACTCTCCAATCATGATCCTTAACAACTGCAAGTTTTCTCGATTCAAAGACGGTATACTTATTGTCATAACAGCATTTTGAATATTTAATCACTATCGCTAGAGCTGGTTTTCGCAAAATCTCAAATGCTGTTATTTTCATGACCATTCCAGACGAAGAGGCTCGACCAGGGCAATACCCTCTAAATGAATGGTTCTCCTTCGAACCTCATTCCCGATCTAGTTATTTTCGGCAAGGCCCTTAAAAAACTTTTTATCTTTTTGGTTTTTTAATTTTGGGGGGGGGAGGTTCACCATTACAAACACAATATATGCTCCGCTGGTTCGGAGATTCAGAACAACAAATTTTGATGTTACGTTTATCGCTTTCGAAGTTGGGTCTAGGGGCTTAATTTCTCATGACAAGAATCTTAGGCTGTAGTCCTTCCTTTCCACAGTCAATTCTCCCGTTTCCTTCAAGGATTCAGAAATAATGTTTCCAAATTGTCCATTATTGCCTGCCTTTGTATCTACCATGCCAAAGGGGATAAACTTTTTGATTTTATTATTTAAAAAAAGACAAAACTTAAAAAAAAACCTTTTTGGAGATTTTATTATATTAATGAATGTATTTGTTTTTGTAATTGTAGATTTGTCTTTGTGCTTTTGCCTGCATGACCTTTATAAGTCTGTCTGGGCATAAATGTAGTCCTTTATTGGTGGATGCTTTTAAGTGTTGGTTGAATAATAACGTGATTGATATATATACTAGTGTGGCCTTTCAGCGAATTCAGAGTTCGTTGTCTTTTTTTATAAAATCAATTACAAAAACCTATAATGAGTATTGCCCTGCCTGGACGGGGGGCTAGCGTTATGAGAAGGGAGCTTTAGGGAGGTAAGGGATATAAATGATAAAAAAGGAAGCTAAACGGTTTAATTGACTGAGTCCTGGAGTATTTAAAGTGAATTTATGACGACATGATGATGTAAAGGGGACCACGTTAAAGTAAAAAAATGGACATCATAATTTTCTTTGCTCATTCAGATCATAATAATAACTTCTGCTAGAGAACAAAAGTAAACATTCAGACTCAGAGGGTGGCACCTGATAGCCCTTATTATGATATTTATTTGTCTTTCCTGTGTCATACATCATGCACGTGATGTTTTGATGATAGTCAATATACACAACGCCGGAGTAAAGATTTGCGTAGAATGATAGTTTGAGGAAATATTAATAGAAATTTCAGAAATAGAGAATACCGGATTCATTCAAGCCCGATCTCCATTTGACGTCACAAGTCGTACCCTTGGCTGAAAAAAAGGTTTACTGATGAAAATATCTGTTTGTTATCCGTTGCCGAATAAGAAAGTATAATCGAAAATAATGATTAAAATTCGGTGGTAGTGTGATATTACAAAACGTTTAATTTATACTTACTGTGAGTCCACGTCGTCATCGAATATAACTCAGTGCGAGTCTCTGGCACGATAGTTGTCCAAAATTCGATAAACCTAGATTATCAAACCCCCCCGAATTTACTAATAAACACGGTTTCACCGAATATCCTGGATTATCGAATGATAAACAAATGGTTTAAAACACAAGAATTAACCTCTAATATCGATTTATAAGTCGGTTATAAACCAAAACCTAGTTTGATCAACAAGATTTGATAAACCGACTTTATCGAATTGAAAAACTAGGTTTATCAAAAGGCAAAAAAATTCGTTTATCAAAAAACCCATGAAATCAATCGATATTGAGGGTTATATAAAACTTATCAAATTTAATATGAGAAATCAGCCTATTTTTATCTCTTAAGCATATATATAGCGACAAACTGTGCACTGTGCCTGTGTGTGTGTAGGGTGAACTTGAATGACCCGCTGCACGCGGACTCCAATTAACCTTTAGGGGCCAGCTACTACATTAGTGGGGATGTCAAAGAAGCTTGGTCTAGTACACCAATAGCATGTATATCTGTATGTCATTTATTTCTTACTGAATAAACATTAAAGGAGCAACGATGAGATTTCAAATAATCGAGCCGTGTCCCGAAAAAATGTGAAAAATTATTGCAATTTTGACGCCCACTAGCTGCAAAGCCTTTAATATCAAGCACTATCCTTATCTGAAGGATTAAGCTGGAACTGATTTCTTTCCCCTGTACAAAAATTGACTGAAATTTCTATTTCGTATAGGAGCAAATACGAAATTCAGCCTATGTTTTCTATTGAAATATAGGCATAATACAAATCACCTTTTCTTTTCATTTTAAGTTATTTCTGTAGCCAAATAAGAGGAAGGGAATCTATTGAGCGTCTAATCTATATGAAATCACTACATATCACAGAAAATATGGATGACTTGAAATCTCTCGTTGCACCTTTAAAGACACATCAAACACATTTTCACATGAGGTGTGTTTCAATACATTACATTCAAACAGCAAGATTTAAGAATAAATGTCAATAATATACATTTAATACAGTTGTAATTTTCTGTTATCAACAATTTTGTTTGCGTTTTCTAGTTGTATTGACCAAGTTTCTTTTTCAGCTGATTCTCTTGGTAAAGGGGCACCTTCATTCAGTCTTTTGTAATTAACCGGTTGTCTACAACGAAATGTACGACCATTACTTGCCATTTAACATTATCGGAAGACGTAACTGTAATAAAATTCAGAACATGGAATATTGATAGTATCGTCGGGGGTTCTGCATAGTGTCGAATCAGCATAAATGCTAGTTCTGAGAGAACGGCGTTTGAAAGTTTGAGTTACTTATGAATGCGTGTAATTAAATGAAATAAAAGGAAATTGCTATTTTAAGTGGTGTATGTTAAAGACATGAATGGTTACTAACTGACGACACTATTAAAATACCAAAAAACAACTGTTTTCTTATTCAAAATGGCCACTGAATGTGGTTCGATTGTTTGTCAAACCCCAAATGTTTGATTCGCTGTGCTCTAAGGAGTCGAATACGTATTCGACTGCATGAAACCCGTTGATTTCTAATGTTGGTATGGTGAGATTACTATAGCTACGGGTTTTTTACTATTTTAAAATGATGATGCCGTTGATGCCACGACGATAAAAATAACGATGGCGGTGATGATGATGGCAATAACGATGAAATAAGGAAACATCGAGCTTGACGACGACAATGATGCTACTGATCGATGATGATGATGATGATGATGATAATGATGATGATGATGACGACTACGACGATGATGTTGAAGACGACGACGACGATGACGATGTCTAATGATGATGAAGACGACGACGATGACGATGTCTATTGCATTGTGTTTATGTTACAAACCATGACAATTTGTATACAAACGACTTCCATAAGCGGTTGAAGTGGGAAACATTCACTGTTGCATTATCGTTCGTTGTAAAATATAGCGCAGGCTGACCACGATGACCAACAAATTCAGAAAATTATAACCTCTTACAAATTTGGCTCCTTAATATTAATATCCTTATTTAGTCGCCAATATGTTTTAACTCATTTTTGCAGAAATAAACATAAAATTTCAAGAGTAAATATGTTAGAAGGAACACAAACATTGTAGTGCATGTTATATAAAAATTAATAAATAGTATGCATGTTGTAACACACAATAAATATCGGCGAGAACTGTTCAAAAATTGAGCTCAGAAGATATTTAAAATGTAACTGGAATGTTTCATAACTCAAAAGATTTTGGAGGATAAATGTGGTCTA
>JAMKCH010042930.1:0-55029 GCA_023653785.1 Ophioderma brevispina
TTTACAAATTTTAACAAACCATGATGTGTACGGGCACGCACTGCCACGTTATGAAAAATTTGAAAAACCAAAGTCATCTGTGTGACTGTATTTGGTCTTACACGGCGGTTTTTTGTACTTTACCAAAACCCTGCGTATTGTGATCATCAGCGCATGTGTAAGCGGATGCGAGAACTGTGAATCAAGGAGGATTAAAATCCGGAGATGACACTGTGTGGACTAACGGTGGTCCCTGGGCCTTGCTTTACAGGGGGCGCTATAACGACTCGGGTTAGCTTTTAAGGGGGTGGGACACAGTTCTAAAAAGTCCACGTAAAACTCGGGGAAAACAATACAACATAGGAACTTCATAGGCGATAAATTTGTAGGAACTATTTGGTGATATATGAAAGCGGTGCAATTTCTGAAATGCTTTATAATATAGAATATACGGTGATTAAGTTATTTTTACAAAAAACAAATAGTAGGTAAAATACGCTTTCCAGGGGATCATAATTGAAGGGACCCGAATGTGTACACTGCAAGGGCTGTTAGCAAATATTATAACCTTGATTCATAAAAAATAGATTAAATCTAAAGAACATCGAGCAAAAATTTGGATACTAAACATAGCAAATTTGAAACTCGGAATAACTGAAATAGGCGAATTTGAAAAATAAAATAATTAACATTGTGAAACCTTAGGTGTAAAAAACCCTTAAACTAGGATGCCATTTAGTTCATGGCGGGCGCTCGATATTTAACCGATCTGCAATGCGAAGTCGTTACTGTACATGTACAAACGGCGATCACGTAAATCTATACTACGAGGTTAAATTATATAGGAGGACCCAAGCCTGCTGAGCAAGAGGCCCCACTTGGGGTGGTTCCGTTTACCGTGTTTTTCCTTCGCTGCGTTGTAAAAGACACCGGCACCATCCACTGGTTACCACTCGCCAAGAAAGGGGTAAAAAATACCACAATTCCCAGAAATATCGTGTCGGCAGAATTCACCGTTCTTACCAATGAAACTCTTTATACGTAAGATGCACGTCACGAAACCATCTCACGCAGGAGATGAAGGATGGTTACACCAGTTATCAAAATGAGCAATAATACTTGATTAGGTAAATAATCCACTATTTGCGACACGTAACGGCAAAAAGCACAGAATTAAATTGGGCAGAGTGATTTTCCGGACTATATTGTGGGGATAAGATAGTATTTCAAAGCTATTTCAATCGCATTTTTGCTGATGGTTATAACTCGAAATATTAAAGTGGAATTGAATAATTAAATATACCACCGGGTTCATGAGACATTTTAGAGAAAATCCACACATTTTGATATTTCCCTCCAAAATAATAAACCTGACATAACCCATAAGATCTTGCAAGAGCATTTTCCTAATTTTACTCAGACAAAGTGCTGTTAATGTTATTGACTGTCACAGCCAGAGCCTGGTGAAGTCAAATAATGTTTAGGCCTACATGCACAGTTAGCAGCGCACAGCGGTAGTCATCGCCGGTTAATTTTTTCCGGAGTTGTTGGATTTTGTTGGTTTGAAGTGTATGGCTTTTTGGCTCTCTGATCTCCTTTTCGTCCATCTCCAGTAATTGACTGCTGCCTGCAATTGCCACCGAGTGTATGAGTTGTAATTGGGATGGCATGGCCTATCATAGACTTGATTTCTTGCTTTAGGCTTAGTGTAGAAGCGGGAGGAAGCGAAAGCGCAAGTAATAGTGAATGTGAGAAGTGTTAACGGAAATTAAAGTCCAATCACTAGGGCTGCGCTTTAATGTTTTACACTAAGCCTTGGATTATACTTCGTCGTCCATTATATGCGTTTGCGGAGTTATTGTACATGCGTATCGCGCACGCCGACTTTGTACACTCGCGATTTTACAACTGCGGTTTTTACTGCGATTTCCACATTTCAGTCTATAAATAAATACAAGAGGCGGATCCGGATTTGAAAAAGTTCAAAAATTACTGGGGGGGGGGCTGAAAGGTAAAAACTTGTCCAAAAGGGCTGATTTTGCAGAATTTACCGGGAGGACGAGCACCCCCTCCGCCCCCACCCTAGTTCCGGCCGCCTGTAATATAGTAGGGAATGTCTTAGTAAGCCAACCGTACAGTTTAGACCCCCTAACTCACTGAAAAAAGAAACTGCTAGCATATACGTATGAATGTGCCAGGCGGTGCAGGTATCGTCCTCTTACTGATGGGGCACTACAAATACTAAGATCGGGGGGGGGGGGGGGGGAGGTCGGATGTATTTGACATCCTTCAGAAAATTAGCACTCTATAATAATGCACAGTAAACAGGTATATAGATTCTATAGTGTTCTAAGGTCATGATACGTCTTTTCTGTCGTAACTGTGTGAAAACGGGTTACTGCAAAAGGCCAACCATAAAACGAACATTTACATTAACTTCACGAAAAAAGGCGATTAAACTATGACAAAATCAGGTCTGGAAGAAAAATTTGAGCAAAATGTGGTGCGATATGAGCCAGATCATGTCAATACGTCGGTATATGTTGTGTTTGAGGAGTGCGTAGTCGCGTGTTCGTTTGTATACTTCGTGCTCGGACCTCGTGAGTCAATGGCGTGGTAGGACCCCATACACCACGAGAATGAGTCTAAGGGAGTGTTCATAACTACTCTAGTGGGGGGGTTGGAAAAATAGACGGGGGGATTATAAAAAAAAATTAGGTCCCAAAAGGGGGATCAAAAAATTTCACCCTGGTATTAAGGGGGATCAAAAAAATTAGTAAGACATTTTTGCTCCATCAAAACAACTTTACCAAAGTATCATCCAATTTGCAATCTTGGGAAAATCAACTTTTCCATTAGAAAATGTGTCTTGAAAACCGAATATTACAAGGGTTGCGCTGAGGAGGCCCTTTCCTTGCTCACTCCCCACTCCAGATAATCGGTGCCATGTCCACATGGTGGCAACCAAGTCGTTGAGTCAGAAACAAAACTTCACTACTATCACCTTGTGATTGCAATGTAGCTAGGCTATCTGCAACCAGCCCATGTTTTCATCAGGTTCTTTTTGAATTGATGTTTTATTGATTGGGGTATGTATGAACTCTCTACGAACGCTTCGATGCTACGTTCAAAACAAACCCTACCTATTTAAGATTTTACTTTTTAATACCATTAGGCCTAATGCCCATACTCAAGTATTATCATTTATTGTGAGCCACATTGGAAATTTCAAATTGTGTTATCTTTGCAAGCAGTCGTAAATTCTTGTGGATGGGGATGATGTCAATACGATCAACCCCCCCCCCCTTTCCTGTGGGTTTTGACAAAAAATAACCTCATATTTTACCATAATAGTTTAAAGATGGTACATTTCTGGAGCTTCATGCCCATTTGTTCTAATTACAATTACATTCAACAAGTTTAGCTTCTAAATGGCATTTTTTAGCGCGCTTCACGCGCACATGTGCTAGTAATGGATGTTTTTAGAAAACCCTGTTTATCATTCTTAAATCTTCATCAACCAGATCCCCCAATGTCAAAAAGAAATTTACGCCACTGTTTGCAAGAGAAAATGTATCTCGGAAAGTGATTGTTCAAATGAAGGCTTCCGCGCTTTGTGCGGGAGGGGGACAGCCCCTCCCGCACCCACCCCAGGGTAATCAACACCAATCGTTTTCTTCTAAACAACTTTTCTAACATTATCCCAATTTCACATTTGATTGCAGTACACATAGGCTATGGTAACTTGGTAAATATTACCACCCCCAACAAATTTAAGATAATTGCAAGAATTTACAGAAATTTAGATATCCATGCACATAATGCTTACATATGCAGCCCTGGGCAACTTGCTAGTCACCATGACTGCAAAATCGTAAATTTCTACCTTTACTGCAGGGCCCCACCTCTGCAATCTGTCTCTGCTTTTTTGTCTGAAGGTGTAAGGGGGGGATCAAAAAAATTTTAAGACCCTCAAAGGGGGGGGGGTGATCAAAAAAATTTCGAACCTAAAAGGGGGATCAAAAAAATTTTGATGTCCGAAGCTCCAACTTTTCCAACCCCCCCACCAAAGTATTTATGAACACTCCCTAAATTTGAATAAATAACGTTCTCAGCAGTCTAGAGATTTTTGAAATGGCACGAAAATTGAATTTTCAAATGCATTTTTTTCTCCAAATTTCTTCTACTAACTAAAAGTTTGCAGAACAAAATTGTTTTAAATGTCTTCTTGCCATATGGTAAAAATTGAATGACTTCATCTAGCGGTTTTGGAGGAATCAATCAGGCATATTAATGCTGATTTAGGGTTTTTTTCCATTGAGCTCCACAGGAACCTGGCAACCTCCAAAATCCTAGTAATCGAACATCGGGCGTCCTCCCCCCCCCCCCCCCCCCCCGACTAAGATCAATTCGAAAGGTTTGCTGTTCATAATAAAAACGGTCCGCTACCCTTTTGCAAATTATGAATAGGCCTAACGAACATACATGTGCATTTTATGAATAGCGAACCTTATGAATAGCGAGCGGGCTTGACCCGTAATGAGAAAAGGGTCATTATTCATAATATGAAATACGGTTCACTATTCATATTAAATTAAAATTAAGGTTCGCTATTCATAATTGAAAATAAGGTTCGCTATTTATAATATGAAATACGGTTCGCTATTCGCTAATCATTATAAAACAATGTTCGCTATTCATAACAAATGAGGCTCACTCATAATAGAAAATATTCACTCTTCGTAATAGAAAATTTTAACCATGATTTGAATGCCAGGTGGAAATTGAATTTAGTCAAAATGAGCATTAAATAACTTTTGTTGGCCAGAAGTTTGTGCAGAATCTGAATCTGAAGTAAAAAAAGAATGTACATGAAAAAGTGCCAAAAATCAAAATTATAGGGCTGGAGACAACATAATTTGTAATTTTTTATATTTTCATCAAATGGATATGCAAAGTTATTATCCTCTTGAAGAATGTTAATTTCAAACAGGGGAAATAACTTCTTTTAATCATTCTTGCCAAAAGATGGGGGATGATATTGCACGGTGACTGATTGGACAGAGGGCCAAAACGTGACTGACGGTACACATTTTGAGGTGCAATATATTTTTTTTCTGCATGCTTTTGAAAAACTAAACAGTAAAAGGTGCTTAAATTTGTCCCGTCAGTCACATGGCGTTAGCCTTGTGTGTATTTTATGAATAGCGAACCTTATGAATAGCATATTGATTATACTAAATTACTAATATGTGAAGGTCACTTTTGACTTAAAAGACACAGGGACATTTCCAGAAAGAAGCACCCCAATTTATTTTAACCCGTTTTTTTTTTTGCCTCATTTTGTAGATACGTATTTATTATCCCTGTGTACGACATATAAATCAATATAAATCAAAGCTTTTCTATAGGGAGAGTAGTCACAGTTACAATAGCAGGGAAGTTCAAAACAAGTTTTGTTTTCTTATTTTAGTTGTCCAGTCCAATAAACTTTCGGAACATTTTCGGTAGGTGTTCTTCAATTGATCAAGAGCAAATCAGAGAATTTTGTATCCTCAAAAAATTTTGTCACTGTCACTTTAAGTACATAAACATTGAATTTTTAGTGAAGCTGTGCCCGGTAGCTCAGCCCTGGTCACAATCCTGAGCCCATCTTCAGTGCCGGGCCATGGCTCATATTGATTCACATTTTTACTATTAGCTTTTTGCTCAAAAAAAATTATGCATTCAGTAATTTCACTGACCTTGAGGTCAAATTGTCAAGAGTCCAAATGAAAAATGAAGGGTCAAAATTTTATTTATTGAAAATTTAAGTGTCAAAATTTTGTACCGTTGTTTTTTTAACCGCAGGCTTTACACAGAGCCAAAGCCTGTGCCTAAACCGCAGGCTTTACTCTTTATGTGGTAAATTTAAATTGGTAAATGATGAAATGACCCTTTAATTTTTAAATTATTCAATGGCCCTTTAAATTGTAAATGATTCAGTAAGCAAGCCTTTAATTTGTAAACAATGGCATGGCCCTTTAATTTGTAAATGATGGAACGGCCCTTTAATTCGTAAATGATGGAATGACCCTTTAATTCGTAAATGAAGACCCTTTAATTGGCAAAGGAATGACCCTTTGGTAAATGAAGGAATGACCCTTTAATTGGTTAATGAAGGAATGACCCTTTAATTGGTAAATGAAAGAATGACCCTTTAATTGGTAAATGAATGACCCTTTAATTGGTAAATGAATGAATGTTTAATTTGTAAACAAAGGAACAACCCTTTAATTGCTAAATGAATGAATGGCCCTTTAATTGGTAAATGAAAGCAATAACCCCCTAATTCGTAAATGAAGCCCCTTAATTGGCAAAGGAATGATCCTTTAATTGATAAATAAGTTATGACCCTTTAATTGGTCAATGAATGACCCTTTAATTGCTAAATGAAGGAATGACCCTTTAATTGCTAAATGAATGACCCTTTAATTGCTAAATGAATGACCCTTTAATTGCTAAATGAATGACCCTTTAATTGCTAAATGAAAGAATAACCCTTGAATTGGTAAATGAAGACCTTTGATATGCCATATTTCATGTTTTTACCAAAACCGTTAACAATAAGCGTAATAGCTATTCCAGAAGTTTTAAGGTTCACAATTCCACAAATTAACCAATGTTCATGACTCCAATTTTTTGTAATCTAAGCAATTTAGGTGACCAATTGAGATCCTTGTGAATTTACCTGCACACAGTTTGCATGCTGGTGTTTTGTGGGGTGTAATATACTGAGCCTTGAAAAACACTTTACAATACATAGACACTGTCAGGAATTTAACAAACCACTTCTGCATATTTATTTTCTCACTAAGGTGGCTTTAATGTCACAATATTTAATAAACTCTCAACAATTGTGCATTTTACAGGTTATCAAGTATGCGTAACTTCTTGGAACCAGATATGTGATGATTTTAATAGAATGTTGAACTACCTCAGATCAGTGCGACTGTTGAACTACCTCAGATCAGTATGACGGTTGAACTACATCAGATCAGTGTGACGGTTGAACTACCTCAGATCAGAGTGACTGTTGAACTACCTCAGATCAGTGTGACGGTTGAACTACCTCAGATCAGTGTGACGGTTGAACTACATCAGATCAGTGTGACGGTTGAACTACCTCAGATCAGTGTGACGGTTGAACTACCTCAGATCAGTGCGACCGTTGAACTACCTCAGATCAGTGTGACGGTTGAACTACATCAGATCAGTGTGACGGTTGAACTACCTCAGATCAGAGTGACTGTTGAACTCCCTCAGATCAGTGCGACTGTTGAACTACCTCAGATCAGTGTGACGGTTGAACTACCTCAGATCAGTGCGACTGTTGAACTACCTCAGATCAGTGTGACGGTTGAACTACCTCAGATCAGAGTGACTGTTGAACTTACTACCTCTGATCATCATGACTGTTAATTACCTCAGATCAGCATGACTGTTGAATTATCTGAGATCAGAGCGACTGTTCAACTACATCAGAGTGACTGTTGAACTATCACAGATGGGAGTGACTGTTAATCAGCATTTGTATGCACACATGCTGAACTCAATACACACACAACTAATTAGCCATATACTGTATTCTTTCTAATAAATGCCTCTGCCTTAATATTAAACAACCCACCCATCAAATTTGGACAATTTAACACCTTTCTGATTTATTAATCCAGATTTAACTAGGCTTCAAAATAACCTAAGGCACCTAAGACAATTTGCCTCTAACACTCATCTCAGACATCTAGGCTTTTGACAGTTGGCTCAAATTTTATTTTTTCAACATCCAATTGCATTCTATGAAATAAGCTAAAATTGTGTATTTTACAGAATCACAAAGTTTGAATTTTCAAAAATATGCACACGTGCATGCAATGCAGGATACCAAAATTAAATAGAAAGTTACATGCACCTGTGCATGCGTGCACCTGGGTAATTTAAATCCTGTTTACCAAATAGTAAGAATTAATCTTATCCACTAAGACTTTAAAGATTTATGGCAGCTCTGTAAAATGTTACTGGTAAGATTTTTGAATAGTTTGAAAAGAAAAATATTTCCAAAACTTAAAGGTGGGTAACCCGATCATGGTGCGATTTTTCTTTTTTTCCCTCACATGGAAGCATATCACAGAAAAAACATCCGATTCCAAATTTTTAATTAAATCGGTCCAGCCATTCGGATAGTAGAAGCAAAAATGTGTACTAAACCGGCCCATAGGATAGTGCATGTTAATAAATGTGGTATACCACAGTACACTTGGAGACTTTTTTGTTCATAAAATCAAAAGGAAACATTTCCTGGGCCTAAAATTTTACTGAGGTAATCAGAAAAATATGAAATTTCTTCTGATACCAAAATCTACATTTTGATGAAGTGGGGGGAACGAGGTTGTTGATCGGTTCACCCACCTTTAAAGAAAAATGAAATCTGATGTGCATGTCTTTTAATGAAGACAGAACAAAACAAATGATTATATGACTAAAGATGGATCCACAATGTTCCACAATAATGGAGATACCCTGGACTGGAGGTTCAAAGAACAATTTTGTATCAATTCAAGTTTGCGCGTTTTGGTATCTTAAAGTTTTTTAAATGCACCTTTTGTATTTCCTTTAATCCAATGAACCCAACAATACCAACATGGGAAAATACTGTCCGAGACATGTAGTATGATCAGCATCTTTCATGTAATGTAACCATTGTGTTGAGTGGAATTAAAGCATATTGGCACGGCATGAATTATAACTGAATAGTCATTAGTTACAATTGGTAAGGTGTAGGACACAAACATTGTAATATTGATATATTCTGTGTTAAGTCAAATGAAATACATCGCAGTCCTCAGACCACTAGTGTCGCCAGTCAAATAAAACTGGAAAACAAAACGTGATCTTAAAATCTCCTTCACTTTTTTGTCTGCTTTGTTTTCAGTGTTCAAAATACTAAATCAGGCGAGGATCTAGGGAGGGAGCGCGCGCCTCCGGGTAATTCTGCAAAAGCTTGCAAAATCAGCCCATTTTTGACAAGTTTCAGCCTTCAGCCCCCCGGTAATTTTGACGTTTTTCAAATCCTGGATCCACCCCTGTAAATGTACACATGCATGTCACTTTTGGACGTCCATGTAAGCTTACACTGCTTCCTACATATGTGCATGTAAAATGTTAGCTATGTGTTAAAATTGATACACATGAATAAAATAATGTACTCCATTTTATTTGAGATGTTGTAAATTCAAGAACTCTCACATTCCTTAGTGGTACCATCATGATTGTCCAAACAGGAAACTTTGCACTGATAGTGTACAAATTATTTTGTGCATGGACTTTATCATTTGTATTTCGAACACGCTTTCTTTCAAATTATAATTATTTAGTAATTTTAGTTCTCCATGTAGACATGGATTAATCTTTCCCTGGAGATGGCCAGCACACGTCACTCAAGTGTTGGGGAAAACCCCTATGTGCGTTGCCAGACTCGATCTCATCTGGCAAACTCCATATTACTAGCATGGCACTCTTACCAATTAAGCAAACAAGCCAGGGTTGAACTTAATACAGGTCTATAGATTAAATTTATTGCTCCTCTTGTCAGTTTAATAGTTAAGAGCACCGTGCTAGTAATACGGAGGTTGCTAGCTTGAATTCGGCCAAACAGAGTTTTTTAACACTTGCGTGCGCTGGCCATCTCCAGAGAACGATTAATAAATATTCAACGTTTGTTTCAATATATTTCTTTAAGGTCAATGATGAAATGGTTTCAAATGTTAATAACATAATGAATCTCAATTGTTTCAATGGAACAAGTTGACAGGATTTCAGTTATATACCTTTGACTTTCTTCACAAAACAAAATCGATACTTGGTTTGCCTGTTAACGGTTTCCCACAAAAGCCGCAAAGATTTCGATGAAAAAAAATAAAATCCGAGATTAAATGTGGGTAATCTGATTACGGTCCAATCTTTCATGTCTCCGTCACATTGGGAGCATATCACCAAAAACATCTGATTGCAGATTACGTGTTATAAAATCGGACTGTGTATCAAACTGTTCTATGGACAGTGTGTGTTGGGCTAGTGTGGTCAACCATATTGGAGACCTTTTTGTTGATAAACTGCCAAGTACTTTGCCTAACATCAGCTGTGCCCTGCTCTGAAGTGCTATTTAGTATCACATCACACAAGGTTAATTCTTCATTCAACCTGGGGATTACATTTATGCTGATTTTTCCACTTTGGGACACTTACAGTTAGCAGCTCCATGCTTGCACTAGCTTTTTCTTTATATGCAAGTTCATGTGTGTACAAATAGAACTGACAAGCGCTTGTGAATGTACGCAAGCGTATAAGGACGCTGGCGTACATTATATTTTGCTCCGAACTTTTCCGATGTTCATTTGAAAAGGTCTATTTTACAGCCTCATGGTGCACAGTGATGCATTAAATAGTGACATATTGAGTCTTTTATACTTTGCGTTGCGATGTTTACCTTTTAGTAGTTAATAGCTTTGCTCAAACAAGATCTGGTTGATATCAAACGTGTGGTTGGCCCTCTCCCACTTGAAACAGACTGGAGACTGTCGCCCTCAATATTTACACTTGCAACAGTATCTCTTGTAATTTTGAAAAAAAATACTGCAAGTAAAATTGCGTCACCCCCCTGGCAAGATGGCAGTCTGGAACATGACCTCAGATGACCTTTGTCCATGACCTTTAACATCATCCACATATGAAGGAACCCCTATTGCACCTTAACCCCAAGTCTGGTTTAAATCGGACTTAACTTTTCAAAGGAGACGCAAAAAACGAAAACCTAACCAAAACCTAACCAAACTGGAACACACATACACATACGGACATTCGCACCCTCGCAATATCCCCTCTGCTTTTCAAGCCAGGGGGATAAAGATGCAGCTGACAATAACCCATTTAAAAAGAAAAGTGCAGTGAATTCAGTGAAATTTTACATCAACATGCAGTGATATATGTGCAATGATATTGCACGGTGACTGATTGGACAGAGGGCCAAAACGTGGAACTGACGGTACACATTTTGAGGTGCAATATATTTTTTTTATGCAGGCTTTTGAAAAAACTAAAACAGTAAAAGTGATTAAATTTGTCGTAAGTACAATGGCGTTAGCCTTGGGATGGATTTTATGAATAGCGAACCTTAGATAGATTATTGATTATACTAAATTACTAATATGTGAAGGTCACTTTTGACTTAAAAAAGGACCACAGGGACATTTCCAGAAAGAAGCACCCCCAATTTATTTAACCCGTTTTTTTTGCCTCATTTTGTAGATACGTATTTATTTCCCTGTGTAAGAACATATAACTCAATATAAATCAAAGCTTTTCTATAGGGAGAGTAGTCACAGTTACAATAGAAGGGAAGTCAAAAACAAGTTTTGTTTTCTTATTTTAGGTGTCCAGTGCCAATAAACTTTCGGAAAACACATTTTCGGTAGGTGTTCTTCAATTGCTCAAGCGCAAATCAGAAGAATTTTGTATCCTCAAAAAAATTTGTCACTGTCACCTTTAAGTTCATAACATTGAATTTTTTAGTGAAGTGTTGCCCGGTAGCTCAGCCCTGGTCACAATCCTGAGCCCATCTTCAGTGCCGGGCCATGGCTCATAGGATTCAATTTTTACTATTAGCTTTTGCTCAAAAAAAATTATGCATTCAGTAATTTCACTGACCTTGAGGTCAAATTGTCAAGATTCCAAATGTAAAATGAAGGGTCAAAATTTTATTTATTGAAAAAATTTAAGTGTCAAAATTTTTGTACCGTGTTTTTTGACCGCGGGCTTTACACAGAGCCAAAGCCGTGCCTAAAAACCGCGGCTTACTCTTTATGTGGTAATTTAAATTGTAACTGAATGAAATTGGACCCTTTAATTTTAAATTTTCAATGGCCTTTAAATTGTAAACGATCTAGTAAGCACGACTTTAAACTTTTCAAACAGTGGCATGGCCCTTTAATTGGAAATTGATGGAACGGCACCTGTAATCGTAAATGATGGAATGACCCTTTAATCTTAAATGAAGACCCTTTAATTCATAGATAAAGGAATGACCCTTTGGTAAATGGAAGGAATGACCATTTAATTGTTAATGAAGGAATGGACCCTTAATTGTAATGACAGAATGACCCTTTAATTGGTAAGATGAATGACCCTTTAATGGTAAATGAATGAATGTTTAAGTTGTAAATCAAAGGAACAACCCTTTAATTGCTAAATGAATGAATGGCCCTTTAATTGGTAATGAAAGCAATAACCCCTAATTAGTAAATGAAGCCTAATTGGCACAGGAAATGTCCTTAATGATACATAAGTTATGTCCCTTTAATTGGTCACTGAGACCTTAATTGCATAATTGAAGGATGACCCTTTAATTGCTAAATGAATGACCCTCCCCACCGCAACCCACTTTAAATGCTAAATGAATGACCCTTAATTGCTAAATGAAAGAATACCCTTGAATTGGTAAATGAAGACCTGTGCGATGCCATATTCATGTTTTTTACCAAAACCGTAACAATAAGGTAAAGCTATCCAGAAGTTTTAAGTCACAATCCTACAAAGTAAACCAATGTTCAGACTCCCATTTTTGTAATCAAGCAATTTAGGGACAAATTGAGCTCCTTGTGAATTTACCTGCACACAGTTTGCATGCTGGTATTTTGTGGTGTATATACTGAGCCTGAAAAAACACTTTAAAATACATAGACCACTGTCAGGAATTTAACAAAGACACTAGACATATTTATGTTCTCACTAAGTGGACTTAATTGTCACAATATTAATAAAACTCTCACAATTGTGCATTTTACAGGTTATCAAGTATGCGTAACTTCTTGGCGAACCAGATATGTGATGATGATTTAATAGCATGTTGAAATACATCAGACAGTGCGACTGTTGAACTACCTCAGATCAGTATGAGGTGAACTACATCAGATCAGTGTGACGTTAACTTACCTCAGATCAGAGTGAAAGTGAAAACTACTCAGATCAGTGTGACGTTGAACTACCTCGATCAGTGTGACGGTGAACTAAATCAGATCAGTGTGACGGTGAACTACACTCGATCAGTGTGACGGTGAACTACCTCAGACAGTGCGACGTTGAACTACCTCAGATCAGTATGAGGTGAAAATACATCAGATCAGTGACGGTGAACTACATCAGGATCGAGTGGACTGTTGAACTACCTCAGATCAGTGTGACGGTTGAACTACTTCAGATCAGTGTGCGGTTGAAACTACATCAGATCAGTGTGACAGGTTGAATACTCAGATCAGTGTGACGGTTGAACGACCTCAGATCAGTGCGACCGTTGAACTACCTCAGAGCAGTGTGACGGTTGAACACATCAGACCGTGTGACGGTTAACTACCTCAGAATCAGTGTGACGGTGAAACTACCTCAGATCAGTGCGGGACTGTTGAACTACCTCAGATCAGTGTGACGTTGAACTACCTCAGATTCAGAGTGACTGTTTAACTTACAACTCTGATCATCAGGACTGTAATTACCTAAGATCAGCATGACTGTGGAATTATCTGAGATCAGAAAGGACTGTTCAACTACATCAGAGTGACTGTTGAACTATCTCACAGATGGGAGTGACTGTTAATCAGCATTTGTATGCACACATGCTGAACTCAATACACACACAACTAATTGCCATTACTGTTTCTTGTAATAAAGCCTCTGCCTTAATATTAAACAACCCACCCATCAAATTTGGACAATTTAACACCTTCTGATTTATTTAATCCAGAATTGAACTAGGCTTCAAAATAAACCTACGGGCACTAAGACAATTTGCCTCTAACACTCATCTCAGACATCTAGGCCTTTTCGACAGTTGCTCAAATTTTATTTTTTCAACATCAATTGCATTCTAGGGGGAAAAAAATGAACTAAAATTGTGGATTTTACAGAATCACAAAGTTTGAATTTTCAAAAATATGCCAACCGTGGCAGGCAATGCCGCATCCCAAAATAAATAGAACGTTACCTGCACCTGTGCATGCGTGCAACCTGTGTATTTTAAATCTGTTACCAAAATAGTAAGAAATTAATCTTATCCACATAAGACTTTAAAGATTTATGGCAGCTCTGTAAAATGTTACTGTAGATTTTTGAATAGTTTGAAAAGAAAATATTTCCAAAACTTAAAGGTGGGAACCGATCATGGTGCGATTTTTCTTTTTTTTCCCTCACAGAAGGCATATCACAGAAAAAAACATCCAGATTCCAAATTTAATTAAAATCGTTCCAGCCATTCGGGATAGTAGAAAGCAAAATGTGTACTAAACCGGCCAATAGGTAGTGCATGTTAATAAATGTGGTATACCACAGTACACTTCTACCACAGTAGACTTTTTTGTTCATAAAATCAAAAGGAACATTTCCTGCGGCTAAAATTTTACTGGGAATAAGAAAAATATGAAATTTCTTCTGATACCAAAAATCTACATTTTGATGAAGTGGGGGAACGAGGTTGTGGATCGTTCACCCACCTTTAAGAAAAATGAAATATGATGGGCATGTATTTTAATGAATACAGAACAAAACAAAGGAGTATATGACTAAAGAGGGATCCACAATGTCCACAAAATGGAGATACCCTGCCCTGAGGTTCAAAGACATTTGGTATTCAATTCAAGTTTGCGCGTTTTGGTCTCTTAAAGTTTTTAAATGTACCTGGGTATGTTTTCCTTTAATCCCATGAAACCAACAATACCAACATGGGAAAATTACTGGCCGCGACATGTAGTATGATCAGGCATCTTTCATGTAATGTAACCATTGTGTGAGTGGAATATTAAAGCATATTGGACGGCAGAATTCTAAAGAATAGTAATAGTTACAATTGGTAAGGTGTAGGACACAAACATTGTAATATTGATATATTCTGTGTTAAGTCAAAATGAAATACATCGCAGATCTCCGACCACTCGTGTCGCCAGTCAAATAAAAACTGGAAAAAACCAACACGTGATCTTAAAATCCCTTCACTTTTTGTCTGCTTTGTTTTCAGTGTTCAAAAAATACGTAAATCAGGCGAGAATCTAGGGGGGCGCGCGCGCCCTCCGGGTTAATTCTGCAAAAAAAAAAAAGCTGGCAAAATAAGCCCATTTTTGACAAGTTTAAGCCTTCAGCCCCCCGGTAAAAAAAAGTTTGACGTTTTCAAATCCTGGATCCACCCCTGTAAATGTACACATGCATGTCAACTTTGGACGTCAATGTCAGTTACAATGTCCAACTATGTGCATGTAAAAGTTAGCTATGTGTAAAATGATACAAAGAATAAAAATAATGTACTCCATTTTATTTGAGATGTGGTAAATTCAGAACTCTCACATTCCTAGTGGTACCATCATGATTGTCCAAACAGGAAACTTTGCACTGATAGTGTACAAATTATTTGGTGCATGGACTTTCTCATTTGTATTTCGAACACGCTTTCTTTCAAATTTATAAATTATTTAGAATTTTGTCTCAAGGTGAGACATGGATTAATCTTTCCCTGGAGATGGCCAGCCACGTCACTCAAGTGTTGGGGTCTCCATCTTGGGGTTTCTATCTTTGCCTGCTCCCAGGGAAACCCCTATGTGCATGGCCAGACTCGATCTCATCTGGCAAACGCCATATTACTAGCATGTGCACTCTTAACAATTAAGCTAACAAATAGCCCGGGTTGAAACTGAATACAGGTCTATTGATGTAAAATTATTGCTCCTCTTGTCGTTTAATAGTTAAAGAGCACCGTGCTATAATAGGGTTGCTAGCTTGGAATCGGCCAACAGAGTTTTTAACACTGGCGTTGCTGGCCAACTCCAGAGAACGATTAATAAATATCAACGTTTGTTTCAAGATATTTCTTTAAGGTCAATGATGAAATGGTTTCAAAAATGTTAATACATAATGAATCTCAATTGTTTCAATGGAACAAGTTGACAGGATTTCAGTTATATACCTTTGACTTATACAAAACAACATCGATACTTGGTTTGCTGTTAACGGTTTCCCACAAAAGCCGCAAAGATTTCGATGGAAAAAAAAATAAAATCCGAGATTAAATGTGGGTAATATGATTACGGTTCCATCTTTCATGTTCCGTCACATTGGGAGGCATATCACCAAAAACATCTGAATGCAGATTACGGGTTATAAATCGCTGTGTATCAAACTGTTATTATGGGACAGTGTGTGTTGGGCTAGTGTGGTCAACCATATTGGGAGACCTTTTGTTGATTAAAACTGCAAGTACTTTGCCTAACATCAGCTGTGCCCTGCTCGAAGTGCTATTTAGTATCACATTCACAAATGTTAATTCTTCATTCAACATGGGGATTACATTTATGGTGATTTTTCCACTTTGGGACACTTACAGTTAGCAGCTCCATGCTTGCACTAGCTTTTTCTCCCATTATATGCAATGTTCATGTGTGTACATAATATAACTGACAAGCGCTTGGGAATGTACGCAAGGTATAAGGACGAATGGCGTACATTATATGTGCCACTCCGAAACTTTCCGATGTTTTTGAAAAGGTCTATTTTACAGCCTCATGGGCACAGTGATGCATTAAATGAGTTGACAATTGAGGTCTTTTTATACCTTTGCGTTGCGTGTTTAACTTTTAGTAGTTAAAGCTTTGCTCAAAAAGATATGGTGGATACAAACGTGTGGGGTGGCCCTCTCCCACTTGAAACAGACTGGAGACTGTCGCCCTCAATATTTACACTTGCAACAGTATTCTCTTGTAATTTTGAAAAAAACATACTGCAAGTAAAAATGCGTCACCCCCATGCAAGAGCAGTCTGGTACATGACCTCAGATGACCTTTGTCCATGACCTTTAACATCATCCGCATATGAAGGAACCCCTATTGCACCTAACCCCAAGTCTGGTTGAAAATCGGACTTAACTTTTCAAAGGCGACGCATAAAAACAAAACCTAACCAAAACCGAACCAAACTGGAAAAAACACACACATAGGACAAGCGCACCCTCGCAATATCCCACTCTGCTTTTCAAGCCAGGGGGATAAAGAGGCCAGCTGACAATAACCCATTAAAAAGAAAAGGCCAGTGGAATTCAGTGAATTTACATCAACATGCAGTGTTATATTATGTGCAATTGTTAGTAAATATGGCGGGTGGTGGGGTTAAGCCAATCTAGGGAACCATGCATGCAGGTCTACATCCAGGTGCTATAGCATTTTAGGGGATTTTCTAGTCCATGCTGGAGCTTATGGAATTACGGCAGTGAAAGACTGAGCGAAAGAAAAATGGGAAAATTAGGAAGGTTATGATAGAAGTCACAGTAGAAACAGTTATGAATAGGATATGACACTGAGTGACATGGCGCCCTTAAAGGCTGACTCACAGATTCCCGGATGAGGGCGCACTCAATTTCAAAACAAAATTGGGTTTTTTTTCATATACATAATGCTTGTGACATAAACAATCATTTGCGTGAAATAAACTAAAGCGCAAATCGAGTCCTAAAATAATTAGAGCAAAATCACAACTTAGTCTAAAATCCAGATGGATTTTTGGCTTGCAGTAATGTTTACTGCATGAAACGGAAAATCTGATTCAACTCTAACCACTGAATTATAAATCATTTAGGTGATTCACTAGTTTAGTTCTTGTGACTATTATAATTACTACACAAAAACAAAAAAATATTTCGAATCTCCAAGTAAGCCTTTACACGACTGTGCACAAGTGATCGACTTGTCGATCAAAACAAAGTGTGACGTCATTAATGATATGCGCTGCCATTACGTCCAACGGCCAATTGAAAAATACGTACGTAAAACCAGGCATTGACCTCGGTCCCCAAAGGTCGTTTTTACACCAAAGAAAAGGCCGTGTTATCGGTCTTTGGGAAGCTATACTTGCGTGTTTTATTTTTTCTTATAAGTTTAAGAGATTTTCATGATGTTCCAAAAACCCACCAAATAAACCTCAGATATGCTAAGTTCTTTGCAAAATCAGTGCAAAGATGGGCATGTAGCACGTCCAAACAAGTGATTGCGCCTGTTTTGCGAAAAATAGCTGCAATATAGAATAGAACACTCGCGGCTGAACGCGCTGTAGATAAAATGGCGGTGTGTTGGATGAAGCGATGAAAATGAGGAAATTGTAAAACCGTCTTTTTCAAGACCATTCATAGTGACGCCGAAGGAGATTTTAGAGGCAGTGATTTAGCATTGAACCAAAAATCGATATGGATATGATATATGACCCCGTAGGAGCCAGACTAGCATCTAGTAGTGATGAATATGTAGCCGGTCACCGAGTACCTAAGCTCAGTGCGAGTCATTGATCGTGTACGGTATGTGCACTGACGCATGGACGTGGCTGAATGATGCGAAGCGGATACGTGTGTTGTGGGCCAAGCAACAAATGAGGTTTCAGTTAATTTTAATTGTATTGCCGCGTGGCAACTGATAGTGCTGGCATTGGCATCATAATCATGTCGGTTGCTCATCTTAGTATACCTTTGCGTTGCGTGTTTAACTTTTAGTAGTTAAAGCTTTGCTCAAAAAGATATGGTGGATACAAACGTGTGGGGTGGCCCTCTCCCACTTGAAACAGACTGGAGACTGTCGCCCTCAATATTTACACTTGCAACAGTATTCTCTTGTAATTTTGAAAAAAACATACTGCAAGTAAAAATGCGTCACCCCCATGCAAGAGCAGTCTGGTACATGACCTCAGATGACCTTTGTCCATGACCTTTAACATCATCCGCATATGAAGGAACCCCTATTGCACCTAACCCCAAGTCTGGTTGAAAATCGGACTTAACTTTTCAAAGGCGACGCATAAAAACAAAACCTAACCAAAACCGAACCAAACTGGAAAAAACACACACATAGGACAAGCGCACCCTCGCAATATCCCACTCTGCTTTTCAAGCCAGGGGGATAAAGAGGCCAGCTGACAATAACCCATTAAAAAAGAAAAGGCCAGTGGAATTCAGTGAATTTACATCAACATGCAGTGTTATATTATGTGCAATTGTTAGTAAATATGGCGGGTGGTGGGGTTAAGCCAATCTAGGGAACCATGCATGCAGGTCTACATCCAGGTGCTATAGCATTTTAGGGGATTTTCTAGTCCATGCTGGAGCTTATGGAATTACGGCAGTGAAAGACTGAGCGAAAGAAAAATGGGAAAATTAGGAAGGTTATGATAGAAGTCACAGTAGAAACAGTTATGAATAGGATATGACACTGAGTGACATGGCGCCCTTAAAGGCTGACTCACAGATTCCCGGATGAGGGCGCACTCAATTTCAAAACAAAATTGGGTTTTTTTTCATATACATAATGCTTGTGACATAAACAATCATTTGCGTGAAATAAACTAAAGCGCAAATCGAGTCCTAAAATAATTAGAGCAAAATCACAACTTAGTCTAAAATCCAGATGGATTTTTGGCTTGCAGTAATGTTTACTGCATGAAACGGAAAATCTGATTCAACTCTAACCACTGAATTATAAATCATTTAGGTGATTCACTAGTTTAGTTCTTGTGACTATTATAATTACTACACAAAAACAAAAAAATATTTCGAATCTCCAAGTAAGCCTTTACACGACTGTGCACAAGTGATCGACTTGTCGATCAAAACAAAGTGTGACGTCATTAATGATATGCGCTGCCATTACGTCCAACGGCCAATTGAAAAATACGTACGTAAAACCAGGCATTGACCTCGGTCCCCAAAGGTCGTTTTTACACCAAAGAAAAGGCCGTGTTATCGGTCTTTGGGAAGCTATACTTGCGTGTTTTATTTTTTCTTATAAGTTTAAGAGATTTTCATGATGTTCCAAAAACCCACCAAATAAACCTCAGATATGCTAAGTTCTTTGCAAAATCAGTGCAAAGATGGGCATGTAGCACGTCCAAACAAGTGATTGCGCCTGTTTTGCGAAAAATAGCTGCAATATAGAATAGAACACTCGCGGCTGAACGCGCTGTAGATAAAATGGCGGTGTGTTGGATGAAGCGATGAAAATGAGGAAATTGTAAAACCGTCTTTTTCAAGACCATTCATAGTGACGCCGAAGGAGATTTTAGAGGCAGTGATTTAGCATTGAACCAAAAATCGATATGGATATGATATATGACCCCGTAGGAGCCAGACTAGCATCTAGTAGTGATGAATATGTAGCCGGTCACCGAGTACCTAAGCTCAGTGCGAGTCATTGATCGTGTACGGTATGTGCACTGACGCATGGACGTGGCTGAATGATGCGAAGCGGATACGTGTGTTGTGGGCCAAGCAACAAATGAGGTTTCAGTTAATTTTAATTGTATTGCCGCGTGGCAACTGATAGTGCTGGCATTGGCATCATAATCATGTCGGTTGCTCATCTTAGTACAATACCAAAACCAACAGCATTCCACCAGTACCAGCAGATCAGACATGTGCATGCAGCTGGCTACAGAATAGTCTACAGTCATGACAGTAACTACTGCCAGGTTCAACACAAGTGTGCTGAAAGAGGTTAGGTTTTTCTGTACTAGCTTTATTTTTTTTATCAGAGTGTTGAAATAGTCTACCGTATACCGAGTTCAAAAAAAAAAAATCAAACTCAATTGTCAAAACATCATGACTTCTTACAATTGCATAGACATTCATATAGACAGAGAATACACACCATACAAAAAATCCCCAGTTTAGTGATAGGGGCTTTTATTTCATGGAAAAATGACACTCTAAAAACTGACATAAAAAATGAAATTCCAAACAAATTTACTTCATTTTTTTGTTTTGAAATTGGCATTTTATTCAAATACACATTTTGTCCTAGTGGATAAATATCATATATTTGAGCAAAATTATTCACTCAACAAAAACATCAACCATTGGCGAAATGATGATCCCTAGACAACATGCAGCAGCTAGTATAAAATCACCCAAAAGCAACCAATTTTTTAATGGCTGCCCTTCGGCCAAGGAAGTGTAACACTTTTGGCATGGTAAAATTTTGGTGTACGCAAATATACAAACAAGGTATTGCAATTTATTCATAAGCACTAGTGCAACGGGATTCAATTGCAAACACTCATTTGCATACTTGGACTTCTGTATGAAACATTTGCCATTACTGGAAACAAAGTATATTGTCACGGTGTGGCACATTAGAGTACCTTGCATAGCCCTATTTTAGGTGCCTCGGCGGCGTATAATTTCAAAGAACCAATGATTGCGGAATTGTGGCCAGGGGGTGGTACGAAACGAGACGTAAATTCCTTGGCTTTCCAATCCAACACCACTCCGATTTGGCATTTTAAAAGATCCAATATACACCTTTCCATATTAAAGAAAGGAACAATCTATACAGACGATGAAACTTCTTCACTGAAAAATTCCAACGGGCGCAGCCATGTTGAATTATGACGCCTGCTTCGACGAGAGAGAGTGCGGATTTCCGATGGTTCCCGACAATTTTATGAGAGCATTCGTATAACATCACAAAACTCAAGGTTTTATACAGTAACAAAAAAGCGCCGTGTAAATGACGTAAATCAGTCACTTACACAGACCATCTTCTTTACTAAAGTAAAATGTGTTTCAGTCGATGCACAGTAATGTACAGTTTGTGTAATAAATTTGCGCATGGACAAAATGATTTTAACGTGATGGTCTAATTATTCACAAAACCCTGGGTTTCGTGGAGAGACACGAAACCCAGAGAAACTACAATCTAGAATAACAAAAAAGCACCATGTAAATGACGTAAATCAGTCACTTACACCCACATACTTTTTCACTAAAGTACAGTGCTTGCCCGTCCACATGCAAGGTTTGTGTAAGAAATTTGTTCATAGACTGTCACGTTATAATTATTTTGTCCAATTATTAACAAAACCCTGGGTTTTGTGACTTACAAAACCCAAGGTTTCGTACAGAAACACAAAACCCAGGGTTTTGTGACGTCACAAAACCTTGAGTTTCGTACAGAAACACAAAACCTTGGGTTTTGTACGTCACAAAACCCAGGGTTTTGCGTTTCTGTACAAAACCCAGGGTTTTGTGTTTTGGTACGAAACCCTGGGTTTTGTGATTTTCTTCTAAAAAAAAATTATTGGACAGAATATTTTATATTTCAGTGCAAAACCCAGTGTTTTGTAATGAATCTGAGGGTTTTGAGACAGATAAGAATAACTGGGCAAAACCCTGGGTTTTGCATTCAAAACCTTGGGTTCCGTTCACAAAACCCAAGGTTTTGCTCTTAAAAACCCAAGGTTTTGGGACAAAACCTTGGGTTTTTGTAATTCAAAACCCAGGGTTTTGTTCACGAAACCCTGGGTTTTGTGAATTATTGGACAAAATAACTTCCATACACGCATGCCTCATCATAATCACAACAAGCTACGCGGATGTTCGGCGCGTACTTTGATATAATACTCATCGCGAAACGAGGTGTGAAGTTTCTCCTGGCTCTCGCAGTCAACGCACGCTTGTGTTCGATTCTGTCGAACAAATTATTAAGCAGACTGCAGCACTTGTAATGTGGCCTTTATTTGTTCCAAAACTTTTAACGTCGTGAATTTCACGACGAATAGCATGGCACCTCAAGTGATTGCAGTGTCTTGTTTTGAAGGGGTTATTTTCATTTTGAGAGTTCTTTACTTTTGTTCAATATTTTGCATACTCTTTGCATTTATAAATATTTTAAATACAAACCCAATCGAGAATTATTAGTTAATTATTTTCTCTTCTAAGGTATTCACTTTCAAGGTTGTGGTTTATTTTCAAGTGTATGGAAATGCAAGGAAGTGTTAATTTGAAATATTCGGCTTGTGTGTAAAATTATCTGGAATTGGCGTAATTTCAATATTGTTTGCCATAATTATATAGCAACGTGCTTGTGTTACATACAGTTGGGCAATTTACATTTTCATATTCTTTAGGGTAATGTGTGGTCAATTAAAAGGAAATTGAGATGTCATTTTTATACTTTTCAAAGAAAACGCGCAAGTTTTATTTTGCGGGATCAGACAGTTATATGATGTGTAATAATTTCTTAATGAATATCTACTTGGGTTCCCCCCCCCCAGCCCCCATGGGGACACAGAATTGGGTATACAAGTTGGTTATTTGGGGCCGCGTCCCATAGTCTAATATAGGTAGCGCTTTAACTTCATGTCGTGGGTTAAATGATTAGGCAATTTGGCAGAATCCTTTCTTGGCAAGTTCGGTGGGCACAGAGGTGTCTGTCAGGTTAGCCCTAGGTAACTTTGACAGTATTCCTTACTGGCAAAGAGGTTCAGTATAGCTATTAAGCGCTATTATTAATTTTGACGGAAATTAAATTTATAAATATCTTATTATCCATTGAGATTTTTTGTCAATAATGTCCTAACCGGCAGATAACCCTTACGAAAATGGCATGCATCACAATGTTCTTGCACAACATGCTTGCAGCAAGCTTGCGCGATTTGCATCAAGCACATGCATACTTGCGAATGATTGCACAGGCATGCACAGACAAAACATGCTTGCGCTTTTGCAAGATGCATGCCATTCCACATGCACACATTTGGCAAGCATTTCACAATTTGCAAGCAGCCGCAACATTTGCAAGCACACGATGTTGTCAAGCGTGCACGTACATTCTCGCAAGCAACCACACATTTTGCAAGTCAATTTTTGCAAGGCAGTATACTGTATGCATTCTTTCTGTTCTGCAACTTCTGCAAGTCCATTTTGTCACACAAACCACCATGCAAGTGGCTAAGTTTGGACTTTGTATAATTTTGAATTGAATGGCATGCCTTTGCCATGTTTTGTCCACCGGTTTTTACCCTTGAAGTGAATTTATAAATATGATAAATGCTTCTTATTAGTCAAATTTAATACAATTATTCATTAGCTTCTTGTAAAACTGTCAGTTTTCTTAACATATACTTTGTAACATTCCTAGGTGTAATAGTACATGCTTCATATTTTAGAATTAAGCAAGTTGCACCTAGTGCCACTTGCTTGTTTTTTAAATATCTTTTACTGAGGCGCATGAGCCTGGGACAAAATAAAGCGTGAAACTGCAATGTTGACTAACAACTTAGACTGGTATATGTGTGTACAACTTACAAGCTGTTACTCTGACTAATTACTAGATGAACAATGTCTCACATCCAGCAGATCACAATTCCGATGGAAATTCAGGCACAAAAAAAGCAGAGCTGTAACATTCACGTATTCCCTATTTTCAATACAAGCTTCGCCTATGGTCATGTGTCGTAAAGTGGGACACCCTAGCGTTACATTATGGAAAATCAAGTAAATTCATCAATTTCAGTATTTGTTAGTATAGCATTAAAATGATGTACAACAGCATAGTAAAACCATACATTTTCTGAAAGCTGAAGGTATAAGGACTCTATATTTGCAATGTTGACGTTCATATACCGGGTGTGCGAGAAAACATATAGGGTGCAAAACCAAAAAAAACACATTTTTTCACTTAATATGTTACCTGATGAAAAATCTTGCAGACAAGTAGTACCTGCAAGATAATTATATATTCTTACAGGCAGAACTATAGGCTTTCAAACCATATTAAATTTGGTATATTCAGCTTATTGGACAAGTGACATACAGGGTGGCCAAAAATGTGTCCATTTTTTTGTGAAAAATAACATGCGTTTATTAGGAAGCACAAAATAATCCATATAAAACAGTAAGAAAGCATTGGTACTTGCTGGAAATCTTCAGAAAGAATCATATTAACAAGATCTGGACAGGTAACAAAGGAGTTTTTGTACAGGGTGGCATGAAATTGTAGATATCAACTTGTAATGATGCCCATATTTATGAACATATTTTAGGCTTTGTACCTTATGTTATAATCAGACTTGTTGTGGGCTGAGGTTCCTTTAATTGTAAGAAATTTTGATCAGTTAATGTATTTAAGTATTAACATGTATTTACAGATGAACATACTTTCAAATGTGAAACATACATACAGGGTGGTTTTAAAAATTAATAAGGTATTACAGTATATAAAACATGTCATTATTCATGATCGATGTGTGATAGTAGATATTGGCCTAAAAAGTTGCATTCTTGAACATCAATTCCAACACTTGCTATTGGAACCAGTACTTTATTTGATATATCTTTCTTAAACAGCAATCCTGGTCTGTTTGTATGCTTTTTAGTATGAAATTACTGACCATCGTCTCACATGCGAATAGGCCTATCAAATGATGAAATGGAGTTAATTAGTACATTAATTAGTTAATTGGTAACTAATTATGGCATTATTTAACTAATGGAAAAGGAATAGTTAGTTTGGGCATTTGATTTAACTGTATGTTGATTGAATTAAAGCATTTAGTTTGCTAGGTAATGCTTTGTATAGTTTGAAACGAATCGCATTACTTGCAGGCTGTTGTTAACTGTTAATTAAATCAAAGTTAATTAATCATTAAATAAGGGTTGAATTTGATTTAAGTACTTGGATTATATACTAAGATATGTATGGAACCTGTGCAAGAGAAAAAATCTCCATATCACTAGTTGTTTGCATTTTACAACCATTTGAAAAATAGTAAGCATGTCAAAAACCCAAATTCCCATAGACTTAATTAACACAGGAGGCTGCACCGCGGCTCCTGCACCGCGGCTCCTCCACAGTTGACTTTGTTATCATTTTGCTTAATTAAATTGATAACGATAAAACTTATGTGAAAAAATAATGCATTTTTGAAAAGAAGAATCAAGAATTAAAAACAAAACGAAACGTTATTTCAGCGAACATCGCCCCCGTCGTCTGTTAGCACTTTGTTTGGCATTTTTGTGCGTCTGTCCATACGTCGCTAGGATTCTGCCCGTCCATTTGGTCCGTCCATTTGGCCCGTCTGTTTTGCAGTCTGCATGTTTTGGCCCGTCTGTTTGCATATTGGTCCCGGCTGTTTCCAAGTCTTGGTTATGGCGATTTTGTACCAGTTACTTACCTGTAAATTAATTATGCGACCCGCAAGGGAAGTTGGTTTACGGGGGGCAGTATTGGATTTATAATGAGCTTTAGATTACTGTTACAGCTGTTACAGCTATGGGAGTTGTATGCGCGTATCGCAATTCTGAGAAACCACAAACCCTCTCGTATTCTTAAAGTATCTAGTGAGGTGTTATGATAATCAATAATATTTTAGGTTTCTATCATAATTCCAGTTACTTACGACGCCATATTTCTGCGCTCAGGATATCAGTTTTTAGTTTTTACCTTACCCATGCAGCTAATGGAATAGTCTTCTAACATGTCTAATGATAAATGTATGTATCAAGTTAAACTTCATCAGTCCAAGCAAAAAATCTGCAACAAGGGCGGAGCCAAATTAAGCGGTGTGTATTATAGCGCCAATTAGGCGGGAGGGATTAACTTGTATTCATTACAGTGAAGGCGGTTATAAAACACCGAGGAGGTGGACAGTAGGACCCCCTGGAATATGGTGCCAATTCCTTTATTAGAAGCCTTCGGCGAAAAATCAAACTTATTCGAAAGTTTTGTTGTGATCTACTGGGAAATGAATTCATAATATTCAAAATATTGTCCGCGGGGTGCAAATCAGCGGGGAGAGCGATTGTGGTATTTTTTACGCTCCTCCCCCCCCCCCTGCCTATTTCAATGGAGCGACCCGCCCAGATTTAGCTGGCCCCCCCCCCCAACCCCCATGTGCGCCCTTCTAAACCTTATAGGGGAGTGTTGAATTTTTGCGAGTTCGAGTCTGCAAAGACCTCATATTGCATTTTGAGATTTTAAATTAGACATCTATATTTGCCAAATCGCATTTGAACAAATCCAATTTTTAACGATTTTAACTTAAAGGAAATCGCGTTGAAAAAAAGGTGCTCATGAAAATGGTCGATTTTTTTTTTTAAGAATAACTTTATTATTGTGGCAATTTGTCTCAAAATCCTGATTGAGATATGGCATTGTGAAAGCTCGCGGAATCAAAGAAGTACATTGAAATTCAATGTAAATGCGTGGTTGTGTTGTTTTTGACTAAAAGGGCTAATTGAATAGCTGTATCAATTCCAAACTGCGCTTGTTCTTGTTTAAGGGAAAAAGCGAGATGTAAAACCGCGTTTCCCTCATTTTTTACCCAAAAAGCGTGCGTCGAGTTTGAACATGTATTAATACTCCACCCAAAATCCCTAGAGGTATTTTCAAGAAGAAACACAAATTGTAGGTTTTTTTGACTTATATGAATAGTTAGGAAGAAAGCCGTAGAAAAGGAGATCATCAAAGATACGAAAATTACTTGTTTCCCATCCCTACCGTAGTATTTGGCACGGCAATCCTGTCATTACAAGCGCTATAGTGACAGCCAGATGCGGGGGGGTGTCGTGCTGAAATAAGCCTAGCCTTACTATAAGTGTGTGTCGAGTTTAGTTACTTTTTGAAGATAATTCAAAGATAATTGAATCTCACATATCATACTTAGTTCCACAAAAAAAAACGTGTTTAGCAGCTGTATTTCTTTGGGTTTAAACGGCAGTTTAGGGTAATAAAGTAAGAGCGGCCAAAATGCAAAAAAAAATGGGATATTTTAGAATATATCAATTTACTTGGGACCATAAAAAACTCCCGTTTCATGGGTCGTGGGGAAGGCAAAAAAAAATGACATTTTTCTTAAAAGACGTCCATATTTGTCAAAAATATCAGAAACAAAATCAAAAAACAAACCCTGTATTATCAGTGTGTCGAAGGGAGCCACAACACTAAATCATCCACGTTTGGGGGCAGGGAATACAAAATGTGTAGGTAGTTCCGGTAAACTGACAAAACATGTTTGAGATATTTTGCAGTCCCTTTGGGGACCGGTTCCTTGGAGGGTGTTTATTATAATAAAAAGTGGAAAGAGTATAGCTGACCATCGCTGAGTTATCACAAAATTGGACCTTGATTCGGTGTAGAGAAGATTCTTGTTTTGTTTTGTAGAAGATTTGTAGACCTAGGCCACGGATGACTTCCAGGCCTGGTCGAAAAGCGGTATGAGGCGTACAAGCGGCTCAAAACAGTGGTTGCGCTGTTCATAGGCCTTTTTCTTTAAATCTCTACTAGAATGATATCAACAAATCAAAACTTATGCGAAGTTTTAGTTGTGACTATAGGGAAATGAATCATAATATTAAAAAGATGTCACGCGGGGGTGCAACAAATCAGCGGGGCGCGATGTGGTATATTTTTACGTGTTATTTAAATGGAGCGATTATTTAGTGGTGTCCGCCCTTCCCAGCGGATTTTTCATTACTGGAGTATGATGTAGGGTCCATAATTGTAGAGACTGCTGCTAGCATTTTGTCGGATTTAGCCAATCAGAGACCCAGGTCTTGGGCTTATTTGAATGGACGGTTGATGGGTTGATGATTGGAGTGATTGCAGAAAATGGCACTGAAAATGAATGAAGTGAAGCTGAAAAGTTGTTACAGCTAGTATGTAACATGTACAACCATGATAAACAAGACAAAAGAAAAGGCATTGAAGGAGTTTAATGTTAGGGCAGTAACTGGACACGGGTTACTACAGCACATGATTCCGCGATGGTCGGGTCTCGAGTGATCGAGGTCAAAGTTTCAGAGGTCAGATCGTCATGATATTGAAATGACACCCGGTAATAACACACGTACCACAGCTAGTAATTTTTGCCATGGCATTGACATTTACCAAAGCTATCGTAATCGTACTATGTATTAACCTAGTTCAGGTGGGTATGAATTCAGTATTCTGCCACCACATCCTGGCCAAATGCATGCATGTTCAAACACTGTGACTGCTGTTTTATTCCGGTTGAGCATGAGGTTGATTCCTGCCGAATCATAGTGGTGGTAGCAACTGGTAGCAAAAACTATTACTACAAAATGTCTTTTATGATTTTATTTATAACCCGTAGTAGGTGATACTATAATAGCTAAAGAAAGTAGGACTGCACTGGCATGACGGGCGTATCTCTATAGGCATTTTTTTTGTACACATACACCAGCATTTGTTGATTTTCATGTGTTACAACTTGCAGGCATTTAATCATGAAGCCATCATGCCCAGATGCTGATGATAGCCTGCATAGACATTGCACGTTGTGGCTGTGGGCCAAAATCCAAAACCTCCGGTTCTGCGACGGACGGAATTTGACTGTTTATTTTGTTTGTATCTATTCCCCTACTTGAACCTAGGCATAATAATTGATGAATTGAATAAGTAACTTGTTACGTTAATATGAAACACAGAGCATCAAGATGCAGTAGCCGTATGTAAATTTTGATGCCATTCACCCAAGACAACAACAACATCCTTTAAAGTACCTTTATATATTTTATTTATATATTAACACCTTTTGAATATTCCATCATACGTACTTCAATAAAAATTACTATACTAGTTCCATGATGATGATTAATTGTTTCACAATTGTGTCTTTACCATTAAAATTCTATTAGGCCAACAAGTGTTATGTTTTTCAGCTAGTTTTTTCCAAGCTAACTTCTTAAAGGTTACTTCTTTTTGTTTTTACCAGTAATTTATTATAAACATGCTATGAAATCCATATTCACATGAAACGCAACACTTCAACACATTGGCTCCTTTTCGTGATCCACAGTATCATCCCCTTGGACGTTACCAAAGGAGTTGAGATTTTTACTCACATGGACTCGTTAGCCTAAAGTATAGATGTGCCTATAATCTTGCAAAATTCGATCTACCTGGAAGAAGTATTATTAGTCATTTTGTATTTTCTGTCCGTTAAAAGGACCAGAAACGAAATATAATGCAGTGGCCTTGGCCTCTGGGGCCCACCAGGATAATATAAACATTTTGTTAATAACATCAAACCCCTCATCCAAAATCAACTAAATTTTGGAATTAATCTTTTCTTCGGGATATCTTAATGAACCATAAACAAAAAGAGGGTGTTAGAGCACAAAATGGCAACCTTTAATGATTTGAAGTGGCCATGCATTATTTGAAATGACCTTACTGCACTTGTTACTATGTAAATGGTCACTTAAAATTTCAGAGAAAAAGGGAGAAGTTCCCATTTTTACTGCCGAGGTGTTTTTACTCGTTATAATGCATACCAGAGTATTGAAATCACCCCTGAAATGAACAGCCTAAAATATTTTATGTTTATGTGTTATGATAATACAAATGCGCTTTAATCATGCAATTAGTAAATGGTTACTTTCATTTTAATACGGAAATTTAATATTATGAGTGAAAAATTCACTTAAAAAAAATAAAAAAAATAAAAAAAATCTAGTATTTTTTTTTAATTAATTTTCACTGACAATTAATTCAGTGACATATTCAAATAGCAATGTAAACTTTATGGACATTACAGTGGTATTAATGTACTGTTTACTTACCCGAAACCACAAAAATATGGCAATTTGGCTAAAGAAATGACTTTAAATCAATATTGTTGTTATGGAAAACCTGTTTATTTCTGGTTTTTTCAAATCCAAGGAACAGCCAAATTTTTGCTGGTTATAATATTTAAGTGTCGAGATGAGATTTCAATCGGTAAAGACATGCTCCATGTGGACCTGCATCAGGGGGTTTGTCAATGATGTGATGTGATCTTTTTACAACGAGTAATTCATAACTTCTCATTCTCTTAATTTGGTCATTACCTTACTTAAACCCCGGGGGGGGGGGGGGGGGGGGCGTTCCCAACTATGTTTGGGGTAGGGGACGTGCCTCCAGGACTCTGGAAGTATGTCGGGACCCATAGCTATACCATTTTTTTTGACAAAAAAAGGGGCCCCATAGCTATACCAGAGATGCAAATTATTTTAGGCCAAATTTAACACAAATTGTGCCCATTTTACTGCAAATTTGACATTTAAGCAAATTTGGACAATTTGCGCTTCAGATTGAGGGAAAGCGGCAATTTTCAAAATAATTTGCAGAAATATTTATGAAACACGACCATGGCTATACCAAAATTGGCATGAAAAAAAGGGGGAATGGATATACCAGAGGCTGAAATGGGGATGTATGTGGGGCACTTCCCTGTATGGTAATTTGGTTGAGAACCCCCCCCACACCCTTACCTGAGGTTTTCACTTTTCAATAAACCATTTATTGGTCACTGTATAAGGACTACATTATAAAAATTGTGTAGTAGGGCCAATCCAAAACGGTAAACCACAATACCTTAAATTTAAAAATTGCTTAGAGGATAAAATTCCATCCACGGTTAAAGAGCTACACTTGAGGGCAAATAAATTCAACAATTTTTTTCCAATGTGCCATCTCAAATATTCAAAATGGCGAGCAAAGATAAAAATGGCGTCTTCTGAGTGCGACGGACGGAATGTTAAAATAGGTACAATTATTTAGGATGAGAGGATTTGAATTTTACTTTTGTATGTTAGTGGTTGCCTGACTAGTCATCCATAAAACTTTATTCTAACAAAATTCTAAAATGGTTTCTAAATTAAGGAAAAAACTTCGAAAACAGTTTGTTTTTGTCAATTCCGTCCGTCGATGTTTTTGGAACCAATCAATTATTTCAAAAAGTATATTTATCGCATTACTTGATGACGAAAAAATCAGTTTTTAGTGTGATAAACCCTTCCATCAAAAATGCGAAAAAAAATATATACCAGAAGGTACTAATAACACGGTGCCATTTTGGCGGCGGCCGAAAAAAAATGTTACGACGGACGGATTTTCCAGGTCAAATGTGCACAAAAAGCTCAAAACTTTTAGAAGAACATTTTTTTTTTTTATATTTTTTATTGTAAATGAGTAAATATAGGTGCTTATGATGGAAAAAAAAAATATAAAATGTCCAGCATATTAAAATTATGAAAAAAATTCCGTCAGTCGCAGTTCCGTCTATTGCAAAAATAGTGCAAAAAACGGCATGATTATTAAAAAAAATAGATAAAAAGGTGTGCAATGTTAATTTTTTTATTTGAATTATTCTTTACTGGCATAATAAACTTGTTAACAAAAAATATTGATGGATAAAACAGCTTTACAATTCCAGCACGACAGCATTTAAAACTTGTTCCGTCTGTCGCATTCGTCCGGAGCGCCACTTGTATTGATCGCTTTTGATAGATTTCAAGTTAACAGAATAATTCCTTCAAATTATTTCTCTCACTTTTTAAGGTAAAGACTATCTCAACATGTATATATAATTGAATCAAACCGCCATTAATTGTCGACAAATAATGAACAAGTGTTCAGAAGAGTTTTGGAAACCCACTTTTGTCAATTCCGTCCATCGCAATCATAAACCTCGTGTTGCCATAGCTAGTTGAAACTTGACCACTGATTTTTGTTTCATATTAAAGTATACCAGGTTACTTATTCATTCCAATGCAATATTATGCCTAGGTTCAAGTAGGGGGGACTAAATAAAACAAAAAAAAATAATGGTCAATTCCGTCTCCATCGACAGACAGGAAAAAAAAAGAAGAAACGGAGGGTTTTGGATTTTGGCCAGTTAACTCTTTGCAATGGTGAATCTCACTTGAACTAAATTATTTTCTGAAGTACCCATCGTCCAACCTCTGTGGTGGCAAGGTACTGGACCAGGACATCTCTGTGTTTTGTCAACTGTCAAAATAGGACTTGTGGTGTTGATAAAAGAGTACTATAAATGGTCAATTAATACAAAATTAAAAATACATATCATATAACTCGACGAATATATCAACCGATTTCAACCATCGACAACTAACTTGGGCTTAATTTACCCCACTTGTTAATACCAGACAGGTTTTAACACTTCATCTCCATAAAAATATTGAAAAAGAAAACAATTTCACTTCAGTAAGGCCAAGAAAAAAAAAATTGTTTTTGATTGCCCTTTCCCGCCCGACCCAAAAATTTTTTTTTTTGAGAGTGAAAAAGTCTCAATTTTGAAGAGAGTTTATGGACGTAAATCACTTAAAAATGTGTTATATAAATAACGATGAAAACCTGATATATCCCCTCTCCGGGTCTTAGCATATCACCCATTTGCAGCCCGAATCATAGAGTTGTGTCTGGACAGTCCAGGTCGGGTACAAACACTCAATCGAGCGATATCGTCTCGTTTCAGTGTCATGTCGCCGAAATACGGCGGGAGGTTTGTATTTTTCAGATAAATTCAGTGAGAAAAATTTTTGTCCCACCCACCATCAAGGGCAAATGATTCATCACAAAAAATTATTTTGCCAATTTACTTTAAAAAATTCTAGCAGGGTAAAACAAAAAAATCTATCAGGGACTTGTTCTTTTACATGATCAGTTAAAAGATTTTTTAAAAAGAAATCACTTTTGCAGCACCATCGCTAGAAAAAAAAATCATCCATCAGCTTCAGGGGAAATTCCCCATTTACCTCTTGAAATAGTCCAGAAATGGTGATGAGTAGGATTTGTAACAATATTGTCCAATATAGCATCTTAGGTACAAGGGTTTTTTAAAAAACAGTAACTTTCCATAAAAACTTCTGAAGAATTTGTCATCGCGGTGCGTATTAATCTAAAATGTGAAGCGGTGGCTTTTGCACATGCGCAGGTAAGGCCGAAATGTGGCGCACGTGCAGTAATAGCAAATATGGCGTGTAATCCAAAATAGTATTGGAAAGTAATCCAGCAGATTTTGAGTTCGATTTAGGCACTTTGAACTTGGATTGTTACCAAAATTATTAATGCCGGATTAAAAAGGTGATTAATATATAATTGAAGTTAGTTTTAACCAAGATGGGGAATGATTTTTATGGGGAGGAAAATCGCCGAATTCGTGTAGCACTCAACTGGGCGATCACATGGTTTTAAGGGTGGTTCGTGTTGTACATATCGTCAAAAAAACAACCAGAGGGAAAAAATAACAAAAATACCATATTACATCAAAGATACGTTAAATCAAATTGATTTGCACAAAATAATAATAGATCTGTTTAGGTTACAAATAGAGAATACGAAGAAAAAAAAACAAAAAAGGGGTTTTTTTTTTTTTTGGTTATTGGGGTTTACTTCATTTCAATGAATATGAACTTTCGTGTATAAATGGTCGGGTAGAGTTTTTTCAAAAACACATGGCGGCGTGTACACTGTTTCGTATACTGGTGTCAAGGGAACCTATATTCTATGACATTCGAGATATTAAGGGTCTGTTTGTTGGACTTTGCAGTGTCCCTTAGTGAAAGAGTATAGATTTCGGGGGGGGGGCCCCTGGTACAATGTCACAGGAAATGAAACAATAAGTGCCATCACGATTTAAGCTACAGTACAGACAAGGCACGATACATGTCAAAAACCAGGCTTTGCATATCTTATATTTTGTTCCTTGAAAAAAAAATAAAAAAAAAAAATTCAAGCGACCTTCCGCCCCAAATTTTTTTGGAGGTGAATACAAACAATTTATTTTCTTGCTAATAGGTGACAAGCTACAAGGTTAGATGTAATCATGTAAGTTCCCAAGAAAATAAACAAGTGGTGCATTTAAACCTGCGTCATAGTAGCAGAGGTTGTTTGAACTAATCCCATAATACAATGCATGGCCTTATAATGTCTGATTACGAAAAATATGTCGTAATTTTAGGGCAGTTTTGTAAAGAAGTTTAAGGAGTACACAACCTTTTATTAGTAAATTTTTTAAAGTACTAGTGTTTTGTGTCCAGGAAAGGGTGTCGAAAAAGGTCGAGATTTTATGTATAAAAATGGAGTTTTGTGGGATCACATGCCGGGATCATGCATGGATTTATGATGTGAACTGTACCAAAACTGATGCATTGTGGGATGGGCTTAAAATGCTCTCTTAGGGAGCTGTGTGTTCTAAGGCCACTTATATTGATTGGTTGAAGTGTAGTGATGAGAATTTGGGATCCTGGCTGTTCAAGTTAACACAGTGCAAGGTTAAAGTTCAGCCTATTACTATTATTATAGTGCCGCTTTTGAACCATGTGTGAACATTGCATTCTGTGAATGAGACTTGCATTTTAAGCAATATTCAGGAGCAACTGGGAACGTGTGTAAAGTACACTTGCGTACAAGGCACATGGAACTTTAGACGGGAGCAGAAGATATTGGTGGGAAAAACAATAACAAAATACCCTTCGGGCAATAACATACTATCAGCTACCTAGATAAGCATGACATTTACTGCCAAGTTGTTATCAGACTAGGCGCAAAAGGCAATGCCTCTATAGGCCAGCATTGATAATAATGCATGGCTTTCAGCTTTCACACAGCATGCATCTACATTGTAGGACAAACAGACAAATCAGCATAATCTTTGCCTACCAACACAATTCATGCCAAAAACCAAAAGGACGAACAAAATGCCCCCAAAACGCAACACCTGCTCAGAATTTTCAAAATCCACAAATTCACTGTCAAAGACATGTCATTACTTGCATACATGCAAGTTTCAAAAGATTGGACAAGACATACGAGACTCTAGTTTATGAGAGACATGGGGTTCCACTCTAATTTGCTAGCGTGATACCAATAGCCTAATATTATAGGCTAAAAAAAATCAAGTGGTCAAGTTCAAGTATGTTGCTACGGCAACACATTTTATGTTGCGACGGACGGAGAATTGGACAAAAAAGGTGGGTTTCCAAACTCTGAAACACTTGTCATATTGTCCAAAATTAAGGGGAGATGATTCATTCTCCAGTATACATGTTAATAGGTCTCTTACCTGTAAAAAGTGAGAGATATTTGAGGAAAATTATTCTGATAACTTGAAATCTCGTCAAACGATTTAGATACAAGTGCGACGGACGGAATGCGACAGGAAGGAACAATTTTTCATGCTGTCGTGTTGGAATTCTGGGATGTTGTTAATCCATCAAATTTTTGTTAACAAGTTGAATATGCATGTAAAGAATAAATTAAAATAAAAAAAATTTAACAAAGCACAACCTTTTTATCTTATTTTTTTAAACATCGTTTTTTTGCACTATTTTGCATTAGACGGAAGAAGTGCGGACGGATGAATTGTTTTCAAAATTTTTTATGTTGCACACATTTATATTTATCCATCATAATCACCTTTATTACTCACTTATAATAAATTTAAAAAATAAAAAAATGTTCTGGCTAAACATTGTTGAGCTTTGTGACACATTTGACTGAAAATCAGTCCGGCACATTTTTTTCCGTCTCCGTCGCAAAATGGCACCATGTTATAGTACCTTCTCTATTAATTAAAGGTTTCCAATTTTTGAGGAAGGGTTTATCCACCTAAAAAACGGATATTTTTAGAAATAAAATGTAATGTGATAATTATTACTTTTTGAAACAATAGTTGATTCTTCAGAAAAACGCGCGGACGGAAGTGACACGCGTTTTTTGTTGAAGTTTTTTCTTAATTTAGAAACACATTTTAGAATTTTGTTAAAGTTAAAAAAAAAAAAAAAAAAAAAAAAAAAAAAAAAAAAGTAAAATTCAAATCATACTTCATCATAATAATTGTACTATTTGTAACAATTTCAGTCTCCGTCGCACCTCAGAGACGCCATTTTGATCTTGTGCCAGCCATTTTGGAATATTTGAGAAGGCACAGTGGAAAAAAATGTTGAATTTATTTGCTCAAAAGTGATGCTCTTGAAACTGATGGAATTTTATTCCTCTTAGTCTTAGCAAGTTTAATTTTAAAGTAGGATGGCCCGATTTAAGTATGTGAAATTTTCATCTGGATTGAATGGCCTTCACCCCCAAAACCCCACCTGTACAGGTTCGCGCCGATATTTAAAGCCGTTTGATGTAAGAGCTAAAAAACGTGATTTGGTCAAGCCCCATGATTACTGTGTTAAAATTAATATTGGTCGACCAAAAGGGGACATTTTCATCATCAAATCAAACAAAACATGCCTACCCCTAAGATTTCACAGGGTAATGCTAAAGAAATAATGTAGCTTTTCTTCTGATACCAAAATTTTGGCCCACCTTCCGGTAAAATCTGAACTTCTGGGGACGAGGCCTAGTTAGCGATCGGGCCATGGTACCTTTAAGGTACCTGGTTGAACGGTTTGGGATTGGCCCCTGTATACACACTAGTTAATGGCATTATTTTTTCTGGCAGGTAGGAGCACTTGCATGAGATAGTGCATGCAAGCTGTACGTACATACTTTTAAAAAATGTTTTTTTTTTTTACTTTCTGCGACTCAGTGGCGTAACAGACGGGGGGCAGGGGGCAGGGTTGCCCCCCTGACGACTTTGGACGGGAAAAAAATTTCCAAAAATTCATTGCTAAATCAGTCGTTTGTTAGCCCTCTGACCGGAACAAATTTGCATTGTGACCCCCCTAAGAGGGAATTTTCCCAAGACGGGAAAATTGCCCCCCTCAGGCGGGCAGGCCCGTTACGCCACTGTGCGACATGTTTAACACCTTACGCTGCCCCTTCAAAATTTTAGTATAACATGTACTCCGTAGAGGGTGACAGTTTTTAAACATTAATGCACAATCGATTCCCCACCTTATTTATTTTGAACTTTCTTGGGACTAACATCCGGAGTTTTGGGCCGAGTCAAAAAACTTGGGGACTCCGGCCTCGTTCGCGACCAATTTCAGTCAAGTACCCGGTTAAACCATGACATATTTTGCAATCCAAATGGGTAAATACACAAAGGGACTAGCTCATAGGCTACACTCGGGAGTTGAACATTTAACCTTGATGCAAAGAACATAATATGCATTGCAAGGTGACAGCTAGCGTGTGCGGAATGTAACTTTCGGATAGCAAAAAATGCAGTCCAATATGGTGTGGGTTTTTTGAATCAGCAAAAGTAATACAAAACTGGCCACATTTTAACCCCAGCTGCCAATTATCAGCAATCCATTTTTGGTGATCTCCCGAGGAGTAATTATACGGCGTTGTTAAAACACGGAATCCCCCTACTTCGCTTTAATTCTCCCGTGTTGATGTATTTATACAGAATATTTGGTTGAACCTTGTGGAACCAACAATTACCAAAAACCATTCATATTGAACACAAAATTTTGGTAGGGTTTGTCCGAAAAATTCCGGCATGAAACTTTGTGAACTTACACAGAGCAACAATATAGTGACTTTTGATTTCAAACAACGAATTCTCCTAACTTCATTCCGTGGCCAGAAAATGTCAATCACTAGTCTCGGTTCCAGTCTGCATGGCAGTAATCATTCAACACTCGGGACGCTGAGCAAAAGCGACTGCAAAGAGTCAAAACTCATTCATTAGCTTGTCTCCATCTTTAACTCAGAAAAGTTCTATGAATGGCAGGATGATCACACATGGGTAAATGCGGGCAGTTTCGAGGAAGAAAGATGAGTAGTTGTAGACAGCTTGTCAAAGTTTTCATAAAAGCCTGTCGTCCTGATACCAACATACCGTAGCATCATGTACTGGGCTTGAGGTAGGGGTAAAGGGACGTCACGGGTAGCCCCTAAACCAAAAACAGTCCAGCATGGTAGTTGTTAGGGCTGAAATGTATATAATATTTTCAGGGTGTGAATGAAAGGTTGTGAGGGACTGAAGTGAGTGCCGGGGCTGAGTGATAAGATTCAGACGGTGAGATTCAGTCAGGTACTAGCTACACTAAGGCCTAGATGTTCTCGGTATCATTAAATGGGTCTGAAACTCTCCGTCTATCTTTTGTCTTTTGTTGATTTTAGTAGAATTAGGGAATTATAAATCACTTCATATAAAGAAAACTTACAATACACGCGTCCGCCCACATATTGTAAGTATGTGCAGTATCCCTATTCAGCTTACACATGATCTGGCGTATATCGAGGATTATTTTACTGACCTAGGGAGTCTTGTTTTCGCGCCAGTGAAGAAATTTCGCGCCATCCGAGTGGAGGGTTAGGGAGAATTTAGCGAAGTCGTGATTCCGTGTTTTACAAACGCCGGTATAATTAATGATGGATTGGATTTGTGGGATACAGAGCGTTAAAGAATATTTGTATTTTGCCCACCACCCTATGAATTTGGCAGCTCAGCGGACTAAAACTGTATGTGAAGGATGTGGTATGATTAATATTCATCACTTTTCTTTATTTTTTTGGGGGGATTGGGGGGCGGGGCCTTTGAGGGGAAAAAATGCCCAGCTGGCATATGCCGCAACCTGATTGCGGGTTTTTTGGGTATTAATTATTTTATCTCATTGCGTGTCCAAGGCTCACAACGTTACGCACGCCAATCAGCATCAGAATAATGTACTGTGCAAAAAGTTGACAACAACAATTAATTTTAAATCCAATTCATGGATGCTGTTTGTACCAAACCGGCGCGTATCGTACAATGCAGACACACACGATTCGAACAGGAAAAGAAAAGGAGAAATAATAAACTCGGGGCCTGGACAGATTACAGCTGGGACTTGCCAGCAGGTGAGGGTAAAATGCCCTAGCCGCAATAATTCGGCATCATGACGTCTTTGCCGTATGAGTGCCGCTCAGCAATATTTTTAGGACTTGCGAATAAGATTTTTTGTCCATTTGTCAGACTTGACCAAAACATCTTTTAACCCCCCCCCCCAACAAAAAAGACGAGAGGTCAATAGAAGGCAACGCAAGGTTCTCCTGACGTTCAGGAGGTGCAGTGAGAATCATTCACTGCTTTCCATTGCCTTTGGGCGCTGGGAAAATGCAGAGAAGAAAAAAAAGCTCTGTTAGTCTCAACATGCAATAGGCAGAAATAGCAATAGGTCTCCTGCAGGTAAAGCGGCGTCAAATCCAAAAAAGTCAATCAAATAGCAAGGGACCGGAATGTACGCTATACAGAAAAAACCCGCAGGACATTGGGAGGACGGTAGTGATTGGCGGGAGGGATTACCAAGATGACAACCGGGAACTTCGTGTTAGGTTATGATGCGTGGACGTCTCAAAAGCAATGGAAAGCAATATGATTTTTGGCGGATCTCAAGGAAAGGGAAAGCGGCCGAACGAAAGGGCAATCGGAAAGCAATGGTGTTCTGACAGGAAAGCAGCCGAGATGCAATAGAAATTTCATGCGTAAAATAAATAGTTATTGACATCCGTAGTGCAATTACAATCAATAGCAACTGGATAGCTTTTCAATGACCTCAGAGGGGTAGGGTTAATTTAAACACGCGTCTGTCACCAAATAGCATGCTTAGAGAAAACTTAATTTCGGCCTTGTCGTTAAATGAGTTGTTAATTAAACCTGTTTGTAAACACGTCAATGCACTCCATCAGACAATATTACTGCTTGACAGTATAGCAAGGCATTTGGAGCTCTAGGACATACAACCAGCCGGCAGTAAGCTAAAAAGCGTTCTGCTAATTGCGATGGTTTCGTGTACCCTATAGCAAAATTGCCACAAAAAAATGTCATGTTGGCACTGGCAGTTCAAAGGCAAATGTCTCTCAGGGGAAACACGTCACAGAAGCAAAGCTAATTAGAGCGATTTACTTTTGACAATCTCCTGAGGAAGCGGGCGACACTGGCAAGGCCATAAAGCATTTGCTTGGGTTTTCTGAGTTAGAAACTTCAGGGTTGCAATACTCAGGCTGTTATTAGCATGTTTTATTTAGTTTCGGGTGATCTCATGATTGGACAAAACGGCCCCCGTCGACTGTAGCTCTTACCAGCAAAAAATCAGCAATTAAAAGATCACAATTGATGCTAATTGCCTTTCAGAGGGTGTTAAAGTTAAATGAGGGGTTCCCCGGTACTAATGGAAGGCAGCGGAGACGGAGAATCTGGGGCGGAGGAATATTTTGTTAAAAAATAAGAAGTATAGAACTTTCTCACCATGGCTATGTATGTGCAATGCCTATATGTGCATGTGCACATACAAAAAGTACACATCAATTAGGATTATGAGTGACATTAATTAAACCCTTGATTAGTGCTTGCCTGCAGTGCGTAAGCCTAAATGAGCCAAACTTTATTTTTTTATTTAAGCAGACAATCACGTTTGTTTTTTTTTTATTTCTTACATATATCTTCTGAAAAATTAAAGGCATAAAACATGCCTTTATTTTTCAGATCTTATTATATTTTCCTGTATATTTCAAAATCTTGGAAATGCGGCTATTGCTGTAATTTGTCATGCTTTCAAAATGCAGGAGCTCTAATTAAAAACTGCTACTACCTTGACAAAACAAAAATAATTTCAGGATTGAGAGTACTTTATATGGTTGTATCAAGATATTTAAGTTGGTTGTTGTCCACTGAACGTATTAACCATTTTCCCATAGACTGCTCTGTTAAGCTGTAAAAGTGTCACATTTTTCAAGCCATTTCCTTGTATGGCCTATAGTGTGCCCTTATTCTTCTGTATGAACCTGCCTAGTATTGAATGAACATGAGGAGGATTTCTTTCATTACTAGGGCTGAAAGTTACTGGAAACAAGAGTTTTATTCAAAAAATGTTGTAAAAAAATAACAATTGACATAGGCTCGCGTTATCGCCATATGGGAAATGGTTATTACGTTATTTTTTACTAGCAATGTTGTATCCATTAAAAATTATGGTGTGGGGGATAGTAATCTTGGCGACATCTCCGAGAACTTTTGCAAAAACTGAATAATCCATATGATCATGTTTTGAACTTAAATCCTTAGGAATAAAAGAGGCTGATGTAAAATGCAATGTAATCTGGTATGCGCGCTTGTGTATAAAGAGCAGGGACACATTTTGAACGAACGGATTTGGGTGTGCGACCATGGCGATAAGGCAAAAAAGAATTAGGCATTTTTAGCCTTATTGCTTGATACTTGCTCACCCGGGGGTGACAACGCTAGGCCGGATCATTTTGGAAAACAGAACGCGAAGGAGAAGAAGAGAAGGAGCAGGTTCTTAACAGGAAAACAAGCTTTTTAAACTGTGCATGACTGTGAGCGACACGAAAAAAACACTTTTTGAAAACCACTTTATCGGAGAAGAGGCACGTCAGTACAGTAACAGTCACAGTATACAGATGAATCGTGTTAGTGCCAGATTAGTGTGGGATATATAACCCACTAACACAGAGGAAGGGTTTGTATTGAAAACCAATGTATACATCTCCCCAGTAGCAGTCTGTTGAACACCAGATTATCATTTGTTTAACATGCCTCAGTCCTTCTTATACAATAAATTGAGCGACCCGACTACCTAGAAGAACATCGCGTTAATCCCAATGCATCACTTGGAAAATTTTTTCCATGCTCACATATCATGAAAAATCAAGAAAATTGCAAATTGTGCACCACAGTCAAAACATTTATACATGCACACTTTAATGTTATGTATGACACTTAAAAAAATCACCAAAATTACAATTTTTTAGGCCATCCTTAAACCAAGGGGCGTGCACAGGGTAAAATTCAAAGGGGCGAAACAATTAACACATTGTAAACTCTAGGTACAAAGGTTTAATTTTTTCTGCACTTGAATGGCTTAAAAAACCGGTTTTCCCAAAATTTTGAAAAACAATTTACAAAAAAATCAGTCCACGACTAATGTACCAATTTTGCAAAAAGGTTGAAGTGAAATTTCCAAATTCATTCCATTGAAAGATTAAATGGTCAGGAAAACAAACTATGATATTAATTCTGTATTGGGACAATTCTATAGAAAGTTATGACTTGTGAAACATGAGTTGGTTCAGTACTGTAACCATTGTTTGGTGAACAATTCTACTGATGTGTGATAACAAAATTAAATAAATAAAATAGAAATTTTAAAAGTTGTATAACCTGTTAATATTGTATAACTGGTTAAAGATTTGTTATTGCTGCTGTCCTCCTCACTTTCTTTAGATTAGAGAAATAACCGATTATGATTGGTATTTTTAAATCGGGTCGATATGACCGTAGCGGTATCTGATGGTATCGGCACAAATTCTCATTTTTTTACCGATTTCTATACCGATTAAATAATATCAAAGAGGTCCAACTGAATTAAAATATTCCAAAATGATGGCCAAACAAAGGTTGTTGATTGAAATGAAAAGTAAATCGAGAATCGTTAATCGTCCCCAAGAAAACCATGCTTTGACTGTTCGTCGGCACGATAAAATTAATCGTATAGGCGGCGTCTTCGGCTTATTCACTCTTCAGGTGTGATCTAATTAACATTGCGTAAGCATTCCAAATATGTAAAAAACGTGATTTGAGAAAAAATTGGGGCGCTTCTTATGGAAATCTCAGGCTCTTTAATCATGGCATAATAAGCCATTAAATTGTTGAAATTGGAAATTAAAGTCGGTGGATTCATGATAATGAACTTTGGGTTGGTGAATCCAACCATAATGACTTTGTGCGTGCAGATGGCCTGCTGTAGTAGTCAGAGCCCCAACATTTAAATTAAAAAGGCTTTAAAATTGAAGAGAGGTTGACTCGAGAGAACTTTTTTTACAACCAAACATATATCGATACTCTGGAACCCCGGGATTACGAATACAGAGAGGTCGTAAAATTCGCCCCTGGATTGCAAAAAAAATAGAATTAGCAATAAAGTGACGTCATCAAATGTTGGTGCAAATATCGAAATTTTCTATTGTATCTTTCTTGATCGGTGAATAGTCCTATCATAGGCTTTATTTCCTTGTTTGGAAGCAAGCTATATGATATTTACATTTTGTGTTAGAGAACTTTTAATTTCATTTTTCCTATTGACACATGTACAAATAGGTTTCAATGCAATTTTCTCATGAGTAGAACGTTATAATTTCTTGTTTACCGAGGCTTAACTTACTTACCTTATTCATGGGAAGCACATATTATTCTAATTTATTCAAATTTTTAACACTTCAATATACAGTGGCATGTTCTGAGTAGGAAGGAACTACTGTTTGATTTCAAAATATGTACATCTAAGGTCTTCTATTGGCAAAATTTGATGACGTCATCAAAATTTCGACTCCACATGTAAAATATATGGATTTTAAAAAAAAATATTTATATGATACTTTGATTAATATCTTTAAGACCAATGCATTTTAGAACCTTTAATATGATTTATAGTTTGCCAAGAATCTGCGAAAGAGAAAAAATTAAATCTGCATTGATGTTTCTGTACAAAATTGACAACTGCAAGCTGATTTTCCGCAATGTGAATTTTAACAGTTTTGAGACAACAAGGCTTCTTTTCCCACACATTGGAATATATCCTGATCTTGCATGTTACTTCAAGTGCCCAAGTTAAAAGCCATTGAAGCGCTACACCGGATATATGTGAAAATCTTTAAATACTCTATGTGTTCTCTAAATATTTCTTGGATCACAAAGGGAGGAGACAAATCTGAATTTAGATTTTTTATTTTTCACTTTTTTTAAAACTAAATGGTATTAAAAAATGATCAAAATTTAATTCATTTTTATAATCGTTTCAAAAATGGACAAAGTATTTGGTAATATTGCAGTGTACCACCATACTCCTACAGGATTGCAGAGGACAAGGAAAATGATGTGGTACGTTAGCTCAGATCAACTCCAGCATATCGGCCCTGATCAGAAACAACAATCGGTCAATTACGTCGCCCGGAACTAATCCGGGTGCCCGACCGAAACAGACGGGCAAAGGCAGGTGGATCTGGATTAGCAAAGTGGGTTCCGAGGTCCCTCTTGACTCTGGTGTTTCAAAGTGAGTTATAGTGGTGACCAGTACTGCCTTGCATAGTTCAAACCCTCAAGATATTCGCCCCTGCCTCCCCTGATCAGAACACATCGGTCAATCACGGTTAGCCCGGAATAAATCCGGTGCCCCCGAACCGAACGACGGCGCAGCCTGGTGGATCTGAGATTAGCAAAGAGGGTTAGAGGATCCCTTTTTGCTCTGGTGTTTCCAAAGTGCTTCCAGTCCTGATTTCATCTGCAATTCTACGAGCAAGCTGTAAAGGGGGTAGTCCTAGGAAAGTTTTCTCTAGCCTATGCACTAGGTTACTCATTCCTACTTTCGCCCGTGTAAATACCCGTAGTAGTCTAGATGTTAGTTTGAAAACCATTAGTGGGTTAGCCCCAGTTCCCATCTAAATGGCAAGAGGCGATCACACCGGCGGTTTACAGCTATGCCTCATTCCCGGTCCCCTGCAATTCTAGTTTTTGCAACAACAGTACTATTCATTGCACCGGGGTTAGTATTCAGTTCATGGTTACAAAATCCTCACGGCCGGCTTTGTTTCGAGCGCATTGGGCTCGTGCTTGTATTTAGAGCCTAGAATGGTGTTGTTTTAACCACCAATTAGGGCTGCGTCATTACACCCGACTTCTCGAAAGCCTAAGACTAAGCGGGCAACGAGGCGTCCCGGACCCCGGCAACGTCCATACATCAACAAGTCCCTCAGCAGGACATCGGCCTTCCTTCACGTCACCGGTACGTCACGCTTCCCTTACGCTAAAACATTTCCCTCATGCTGCTTGAACGTGGGGATTCAGCGCTGGGACTTTTCCCGCTTTCAACTCGACACTCGCCTTACTAACTTGAGGAATCCTGGTTATTTCTTCCCTTTTTTCCTCCTTCCTTGTCCTTTCCTCCTCCGCTTAAATGCAGCGGGTGATCTCGCTCGCTCTGAGGTCGAGTCATAAAGACATTGGGAATGTTAGGTGTCGGTTCCTCGACCAGCGAACAGGCCGCGCCGGCACGCCAGGTAGCGCTTTTCAAAAAAGCCTGTAGCGCCTCGGAAACCATTCGGGGCGGGCATCCTTACCTTCACCCCCGTCGCAGAGCTTTCCAGGCGGTCTGATGAGATTTATCGGTCAGAACGCTGGCGCAATTCGCTGGTTCTGCCTCACCCCCGGACCGTCCCAGCCGCCCTTCTCGGACACGGAACACAGATATGTTTGTGGAGGAGGTGCCTCTTTCCGTTGGACTCCTTTAAGGCTCGCATCTATTGTCCCTCCGTTCCGCGCCCCGCTTTTCACGTGGCGCAGATTACGGACGATGCGGTTTGCCATCGTATCCCGCAATCTGCCTGTTACCGCATACGCGATTTCTCTTATTTACGTCCCCTCAGACGAACGGGGTCCGGGCCCGCCCCGTGGCCCGGACCGGTATGCGTTCAAATACCAATGTACAATGTCTTCGGTGCACGAGCCAAGCGCACCCACACACGCCAAGGCTAGACCCTACCCGTGGGTAAGCTTTAAGACCACTCGCAGGTCAACATTGTGGCCTAACATAATTCCCCTTTCCTCGAATCCAGGCGAGCGGGGCCGTGGACCTGTCAACCACGTTAGAATTGGGGTTTGGGCAATTGTTTCACAGGTATCCCCGCTATATGTTTACCATGCAACAATAGTACGCACGCCGGAACAAACACGTCGTAGGACTCCCTCCAGTTAGGATCGGGGTCTGGCTGTGTCGTAAGGGTTACGCGTTGACTTGCGTGTTCACAACCACAGTAAGCGGTGTTGACTTCGGGCGTGTCACCATTCAGGCCTTGTTGTCTGCCAGATCTCGGCAGGCCTCACCGTGAATCCGGACTAACGCACTCAAACGGACCAGTCAGTTCCACACACACACAACACCACACCACCAACACACACACACACAAAGCACAACCCTACGGCACTCACACACACACACACACACATAAAGTGTCAAGCGATCAACCCCGATTTCTCAAACTACTGAAACTGTTGAATTCATTCTTACGGTGAATATTAATTATGTTCTTTTGTATAAATTGTGCAAAATCCCCTGACAATCCGCCACGCGAACAGAGACATGAACGATTAATTAAAGGCCATCTGTTTTTCACCCATATCCAATGGGATTTACACAGTTAACAAAATCATTTGTCCAGTCCTTTTATGCTGTCGGGGGTGGCGATTTCCCAACACACTTGAATGTACTGTTGTAATAATGGCCTACGATTTAACAACTATTAACTAAGAAATACAAATGCCAGGATTTAGTTTTTAGATTGATTAAGTAGCAAATAGGCATTAGGAATATTAAAGTGCAGTGATTGAGCCTACTAGTCGCATTCTAAACATTTATGATCAGCACAAATAAAAACTTTGCCGTATGTCTATTTGCAGCTTATTTTGTTACTCTACCTGTGCAGTTTTTGTGATAAATGTCTAAAATTGTAAACTATTGGCACATGTGTTTAAATGTCACTGCATGTAGTCCATTCTTTTTATAAGAAAAATGAAATTACTTATGACCATTGAAATCCCTTTGGCCGGCAGTAACCTGGTTGCCTGGCATTTTTTTTGTCCCACCCAAAGGTGTAAATAACAAATACGATTGTCTTGAAATTTCTCATCTTTTTGAGGTTTTAATAAATAATACAATTGTAGGAACGTGCCATTCATATCTCATTGAACTAGCTAGGAGGAGCACAACCTGTCATTTATTGATTAATGTCTCTATTTTTTAAAAAACAAAAACAATTGACTTTAATCTAAAATTTCATTTCATCATACATCCCTTGGCTTTCTAAAATTGTTCAATATACATACTCCCGACAATTAATATTGCAACAGGTAACCCTTTAGAATGAGTATATCAGCTTAAAAGTGATTATTATTAGATATCATGTAAGATATTTGTTCAAGATACAGCACTGGTTTTAACTAAGTAGCATATAGCTTCAAGTTCCTTAGGTTATCATTTAGTCCATGCATACGATGACCACAAATCTATCTGATGTAGGAACCGAAATCACTAACTGTGTAAATCCTTGAAATATGGGTGAAAACAGGTAGTCTTTAATAATCGCTTATATCTCTGGCTTTCATGTGCGGATTGTCATGGGATTTGCACAGTTTATACAAAGAGTATAATTAATATATCCTCCTTGAAAATTATATTCACAGCTTCAGCAGTTATTGAAAAATCGGAGTTTATCTGCTTGCAAACCTTTTTCTTGGGACACCCTGTATATGAGGGGGGTAACAACCCTCGAAACCGGGACCCCTCAGCTAGCATGTGTCTAGAATATATACTAAAAAAATTGTATGCACGGCCCCTACCTAAATAGGTATATAGAATGGCGTTTGTAATGCCCGCCCCCGCTCTGATTGCGTTAGTGCTGTTTCAATCCCGCTAGTAAGCTCCTTGGCGTGTCGCGGCGAAAGTGGGAGGGCAGGCGAGTCGTCCCCGCCCATCACCGGGGTCCGGACACTGGGCGACTAGGCGCCTCGAAATTGCGCCAACTTTTCTAGTGCAGAGGACGGGGCGTTTTCTTCCCCATAAGAATGGGTGAGGCGTGGGGGGGGTTTACCGAGAGCGGCTATCCCGATCATCTCTAACTTTGGAATTAATCGTTTTAGGAAGGTGTCTATCTTTAGTTCTAGATGATAAGTTATTTTTTTTAATCACTCCAAAAATATAGATTGACAAATCTCTGAGTCAGGCCTTATCAAATGTTATAGGAAATCTAAATCTATATCTAAAAATATAAATCTACATCTCGTCGAGGTATCTCGTGAGTGAATTGGCCGTCTGTTGTGGAATAACCTTTTAAAAATGATGCACGGACTAAAATGAAAATATAATACCATAATATTAACTCAGGTACGGATGTACATGTACTATCATTGCAGGCGCGTAATCCCAGACCTTGGCCTCGGGGGGGGGGGTGGATGTGGGCAAAGACTCAAGAATTGTGGGTCCCCATTTTTTTCCGGTCGCTTCGCTCGCCGGGCATAGACACCCATATTTTTACCCCCTTCTCGCCCCCTTCTTCCTCGTCCTCTTACTCGTCCCCATTTTTTTGCTTCTTCTCCCTCCCCATTTTAGTTTTCCGAGGGGGGGGGGGCAGTCTGCCCCCCGCTGGGACGCCACTGATCATTAGCATCAGTAATGGCAATTACCGTCTCATTGTCCTCTTGGTTGAACATGAATAGGGCCAGAACCAGTCGATCAGAATAATTCAGTATCGTGTTGATCAGTCTTTCATCGTGATCGATCGGTTCGCACCTACATTGTAAATGTTGGAACAATGGACAATCGAACGGCATCAGGTTTCCCGCAGGATTAATAGTGGTGCACACCAGGATGCATTATTGTTGATGTCTCCAATTGCTAATTTCGAGTAGTTCAACTAACTTACTTCCTATCGCATAGTTTGCTCTCACTAATCTCTATACGCCAGGGTCCAGGAAACGTTCGACGAGGCGGCGAAACTTGCATAACTCTGTAATTGTAGTGCCTATCCAATCGCTGGTGCTATCTTACCCCGGCCTCCATTGGCATTTCTCTAGGCCCCTATAGTACTATCATGATAATGGAACCATCCATTCCCGTAACCATACATTACATTCATCTCTAACTTTTGGAATTAAACATGTTAGATTACTATTATTAATTACTACACAGTGTAGTAATTAAAAAATAGAATCGAAAAATATATAATCAAATTATGCGTTATGGCTTTTTAGCTGACCCAAAACACCAACAAATTTAGGAAAAAAACTGCTTCCTTAAAATCTTCTCTGGCCTTTAAATTCGAGATTTATAGGCCTAAAGATGACCATTATATTATGAATTCGACTAATATTAATTGAAAAATGCAATCTTTAATCATGATTAAATACATTACAACGGTCGATGTTGGCACGCGATCGGTCGAGTTGGTGCTTAACGCAGACGGTCCAGTTGGCATTAGACGGTGGAGTTGGTTATCGGTCGAGTTGGTATGGCGGTCGACTTGGTGTCCGTCGAGTTGGATGACCGTTCGCTGTTTGATATCGGTCGAGTTTGCAAGCCGTCGAAGTGACTGACATTCGGGCCAGCTTTACGTAAAACATACAGATAAAATGATCCTTAACATCAAGAACATCGTCAGGTATGGTTTTGTTCAGAAAGTTTACCTAAAAACAGAAGAAAGAATTCTTATTAGGCCTATTTTTATAATCTTGCGACTACTCAAATTTTTCGGGCCGTTTACCGTAATGTAGTAGGCCTATGTAAGTCTGGGATTAGAATAGGTAATTTAGTCTCCGACCCTGTAGGGGGATTGGATTGAAAATGAAAAAATGCTTCCAGCCATATGTTTGGCAATATCGACATTAAACCTACTGCTGCACCCTATGCGAAACACCACATAACAGGCTTGCATTGCTTCGTGATATCGACCACAAGTGTGTGTAGATATCAGCAGGAGGTATATTGTATGTAACATGAACACATATGATGATAAGGCCTTACGTTCCGGGAGTAGAATCAGGGTTGACGGTACTAAGCGCCCGTCGTCTTTTGCTCTTTACCCCACAATTATGGCTATGGTAAAAACGAAAGTTCGCGCGTACAACGAAATTTATGGTCCCTCCTGTATAATTAACATCATGGTATAGAGTTACGTGTTCTCCGTTTGTAAACATGACAGTAAGAATATTCGCATTGCAAGACTCGGCTATATATAAGCCCAATTCAATTGAACCAAGGTCCATCCCAGTTTAAGGGGTTCGTAAATGAAGTTTCAAATGTGAATTATTTTATTTTCAAACGCCTATTCAGTTATTTCAAGGTCAAAGTTGGGAGTTTAGTATCAAAATTTAGCTCCTGTAATGTTCTTTAGATTGATTAGCCAGTTTTATGAACAAGGTTTATTCTTTTGCTACAGGCCCTTGCAGCAAACAAATTCGGCGTTTCCCTTCAATTGAAATACCCTGGAAAGGTAATTCCCTACTATTTGTTTTTGTAAAAAATAACTTAATTCACAGTATCCTTAGTTTATAGCAATTCAGAAATTCCAGCTTATTAGAACACCAATTTTACGTTTTTAAGTCCAAATTAGTCTACAGATTATCGCCCTATGTCTTGTTGCTATTGTATCCCCGAGTTTTTACCTGAGACTTTTAGTGCTGTGTCCCACCCCCTTAAAAATCTAACCCGAGTGTTTCGCGCCCCTGGAATAAGGGTCCAGGGACCACCGTTTTTGTCCACAAGTGTCATCTCCTGATTTTTTAATCTCCTTGGTGGAGTGCAGTGACTCATTAATATGCATTAGGATTATTACCTATGAATGGACGTACGGGCCGGCTAGATTCGCTTGTGTTGCTAAGATATAAAATAAGATATCAATTTCCAAAATGGCGGCGTATGAAAGATCGGGACGAGTGTGACGTTTTCATCCGGGGCTTTTATCAAATATCACCGAATTATTGCATAGTTTATTATTTTTTACTAATACCGCGGGTATTTAATTAGAGAACTGTGTAGTCCCGAAACAGCGTCCACCACTCGCTTTAGTTTTGTTGTATGGTAATCAGCGAAAAAAGCCGTGTCGTGCCGATATTGGAAATAAATTACCGGACAGCTGTAAGTGAGCATCAATGGAATACATCATTTATTTACGTAACGAACGGACGGACGACGAAACGAAACACACTAACTAACAAGTTTCTGCGCGGATTGGTAGGAGTGCTTAGCAGCTTCCTCAAAAATAACTTCGTTGCTTGGAATGACGGATTTCAATGAACAGCAAATACTCATTGGTGATTTATTATAAGTGCGACCCTTGATATTCTAGTTGTCACTGAGTCCCGGATGCGTGGAAAGAAACTGATGACTCTGTACATTGCTGAAATTAAGTGCACTTACAGAGATTTTAATTAGTGTCAATGCCTCGTTATCTCGTGGTAGTGGTGTTTTCGTTCTTTATCACCATTCGAAATTATAATATTCTTCACGCCACGTAATGGTATGGCGAAGATGAAGATAAGGTACAGTTCGGTGGATGATTATTTTCGGCGTTTAAATACAGTGGTTAGCGAAAACGACTTGTTAAAAATATTTTTAACTGGGTTTTTTAAACAGTGCGTTAGCTAACCACAGTTTAGGCCTAACCACCGTTATTTTAAACATCGTTGAGGAGACGCCTTTGGTTTATATTTTATTAGTTTATAGTGTATTTCATTTAATTTTTAGATTAAGAAACTCTATTTTGGTGTGTTGTTGATTATGTGATATAGCGTTAGTACTTGGTTTGTAGCGCTCTATAAGTGAACAAATAATACTATTATATGAATAATGCGGATGTTTGCAAGAGCTAACGAATTTCGTTTTACCATTTACTGTCCATTCAATTAGCTTAGACCCTCGGGCCCGTATCTCAAACGATGTTTAACGCTAATCACTGGATAATCGCAATTTAAACGCCGCTAAAATAAACGCAAGTCTCAAAGCATGGTTAACTTTACAACGCTTGTTTAAATTTTAGCCGAACACAAACATGCCTTCTAAAACGTGGTTAAACTTAGACTTGGTCCGGGGGTAGTTTCAGGCGTGGTTAACTTCACGTTTTCATCCAATGCCTGATATTTTCAGGATTTGCCTACCATAAAAATGTGCCTAACCTACCAATAACAATTCCACAGCATTCAGACGGGAATTCAGGCATTGTACTTTAGGCTTGTATAAGATATTGATCTGTCAAGTAAAAGGTGGATTAACCGGGAATAGCACATATAAAGTCGTGGTCCACACGGTATGACCGGTATTAACTTATCAGACTTAATCCGATTGAATTAAAAAACAAATCCTTTAGCTCCTCAGGGTGACTATAAACAAAGACCCAAGACCCAAAGACCCATAGACCCCTCAACTATAACAAAGGACCCCCTCAACTATAAACAAAGACCCCCCTCACTATAAAACAAAGACCTCTCGTCAATATAACACATTTATAGTTAGGTGGGTCCTTTGTTTTATAGTTGAGGGGGTCTTTGTTTTATAGATGAGGGGGTCTTGTTTTATAGTATTTGAGGGGGTCTTTGTTTTATCGTTGAGGGGGCTTTGTTTTATCGTTTGAGGGGTCTTTGTTTTATAGTTAGGTGGGTCTTTATTTATATTTGAGTGGTCCTTTGTTTTATAGTTTAGGGGGTCTTGTTTTATAGTTGAAGGGGGGTCTTTGTTTTATAGTTGAGGGGGCCTTTTGTTTATAGTAGGTGGGTCGTTGTTTTATATTTGAGGGGGTCTTTGGTTATATTGAGGGATCTTTGTTTTATGTTGAGGGTGTCTTGGGTCTTGGTTTTGGGTCTTGAGTCTTTGTTTTATAGGTCACCCGCTCCCTCACGTCTATTGTCCCTATTGTAATCGTCTCCACATGCGGAGTTACCCATACTCTAAAACCAATGGTCTAGATGGTACAAACTATACATTTTTGTAATCCTTATGACTAGACGGACAACATTGCATACATTTCACACACTTGGAGTAATTTAAAGTTTGAACCTCTGTGTAAACTAATTGACACCACTACTATCTTGCATTGATGTAGAGGGTCCTACTAACTACCAAGGTGTTAAGCTGAGATGTAGTGGGATCTAAACGATGATGTTTGACCCAAGTCCCTTGCTCCCGCTCAACTAGAGGTCTAATTATGCGTTTACGCCCCTGATGTAAAGCCAGCTCGGCATTCTGCATGTTTCGAATGTTCAACCAAAACAAGCTTCTTCTTACCTCGTCCTCTTCGAGCAAGGTAAGCCTGATCGGTTTTAGGGTTAGCATAGATTCGAGATAGACGGGTAGGACGGATGGCCAGATGGCACGTTAGATTATCCCTAATATCTCAAGATACTTGGCCAGGTTTAAAAAGTTACAGGGTGAAGACCGTTGGATCAGGCCATTTTGTAACGGAGGTGTTAAAACAACATCACCTTTTTTTTCACTATAATTCATTTGGTCTTAGTTTTTTTTACTTTCAAATTGACTAAGGGTTTTTGTTAATTTATAGCTTGAACATTATTCCAAGGACCCCCCCCCCAATTCCGTTTTTTTTTTTAATGGATTTGTTTTTTTTTTTAATTCCATCGGACTTAGTTAATACCGGGTAAAATTAATAACTACACGACACGTGTGGCACGACTTTAAGTCCGACCGTGTGGACACGACTAGACAATGGCAATGGTCTTAGCTGATGCAACTGCTTGTCAGTTTGTAAATGTGCGGCAATAATGTCAGCATCCTTGTTTCCGAAATTGCTCCACAAACTGACTGCCACTTCCCCCTGGAACCTTCCTGTTTTTATAACTGTTTTTAACAGAATGTAAACATCCAATTTTTTTCAAAACTCGTGGAGTGATTTGCAGTAGGGTACTTTTCATTATGTCAATAGGTTTTTCATGCCATTATGTCCCTAATAAAAGCAATATTACACCATTTTCTTGAAGAGCCCCACCAATTTTTCAAAATTTGAGATTTTTTACCAATGTGCATTGGTACTGGCTAAAACTATACCTGTGAATGGTTAGCTGAAAATGTCTTATGTGTCACAAACGAAGGAATTTTGTAATTAAATATTATTATCGGGGATCCCCCGATAATAATTCAACGGCAATTGGAAACGTCCTTCAATGTGAAATAGCCCGGAAATAGCGACATGTCCGTGTCTACGCTCATCCATTAAGTTGTTTTATTGGTTCAGAAAAGTCAAGTTAGAGGTTATTTTCTTAAGGTGGCACTTTTTCATCGTGGACGGATGCATCGTAGCATTTTCAGCTCGGGGCCATTTAGTCCAATCTGGGATCCCAATTCTAATTGAAAAAATCGCTATTTTATGATAATACCATGTTTTTCATTCAGCATTCTCTTCGCAGGTATAGTTTCCTGACAATTACCAACGTAACTGTGGCAAAAATTATCAAATTTTGAAAATTGGGCGCTCTTCAAAAAATGTGCCAATATTGCTTTAAACTGGCTCCAATTGAAATGTGACACCGACATTTGGCTACTGATTCTCAGCAGTGTACACAGATAGTCCTTTACTACTACCAGTGTCTAAACCCCTTCTGTAGTAGCGGGGATGAACGAACTCTTAAATAAGGCCCTGTATATGCTGCTTCGGCCTATAGAAAGTGGTTCCCTCATATTTGATACCACAAATAATAATACAGAACGTACCTGGTGTCGATGTGGCGGGAGAGAGCCAAACTTCATTTCATTCATTACATGTTTCCTATGATACAGTAGACAAAAGCAAGAGAATACAATACCAAAATATTTTAATAACAATTCATGATCATATATAGGTTTGATAATATACAAATTATCAAGACATAGATATATACACTGTAAGGTTTGATGAAATAATAAATGTCATG
>JAMKCH010042931.1:0-23740 GCA_023653785.1 Ophioderma brevispina
TGGTTAATTGCTCATTGGTGATTCGCCTATTCTCCAGTTGGTAATTCTTCATAAAACTGCTCATCAAGGGATTTTCAGATTGAGTCTTCAAATGGCTTCGGCAGATTTAATGTCATCCTTGACATCAAAGTTTTTCTGCATTTAGGTGGCCTACCATAGTCATTCCTTTTGATAGATGCACATTCGCAGGTACTTGAAAAATTTAACATTGCAAAAATTTTGCTGAATTTGCCTTATATCGACTATGGAGAAAGTCCGATTAAATTTGTATAACAAAATAGACATATTAGACTTATTCAGGCCGTCTTGGGACTAAGTTGGTCCTCTCCTGGTGTTAAAATTTTTGTCATTGAAATTACAATGAAACCGCGCGAAAAAAATATCGTTCCTCGTACCCAAGAGTGCCTCATGCCGCTTCACGAAAAGTTCGAACCCTTAAAAATTGCCCTTTTCACGGCTATATCCGTCGTTGGCGTTCCTACTGACAAGAGAATTTCCTGTTCGATGTGTTTGAACAGAGATAGTTGGTAGACTGTAGATTGGCACGCGAATTATATACTACTGGCTACCCATGACCCCTGCACCCCGGGGATTTTGGAGACAACCTTTTTGTGAGGGCGCTTTTTCAAAATGGCTGCCAAAATGTCAATCACCCCCCCTTCGGGAGAGAATGCCACATGCCTAGCAACAACACAAACACATCTCAGGCACTTGATTGTGGTACCAATAGATAGCTATGGTCCCTCCTCTTTCCATTGAACCAAATGAGTACCACATGTCCTAGCATTCGTCACAATGACGCATAAAAGTTCCATGTTTAGCAAATGGCAATTCATAGACACCACATAGGGGAAAATTCATTTTCGCCAAAAATGGTAGGAATACAATTTTTCCATGCGTTTTTTGGCTCTACTTGATGGAAAAGTTACATTTATAAAATGGAGCAGTTTTATTGCTAGAATATGTTTTTTTGATCGCTACATTGTCGAGATATCATTTTCCAACCTATATACTGTATTTTCATACTTTCTTCAAAACATATGACGTCATATTGGACGTCATAAGGGATGTGCACTATTTTGATACCATGGAAATAAGAAACCTAGCATCCTGTGTTCCCAATTTACGGAATCGGATGTTCAGTACAAAATCGCGGGTAGGGTGGTCGGTAGTTTGTTCAAAAATTTCTCAGGTAGAACGGGGTTAAGTCAAAACGTGGACAAGTATATCGATGACTTCTTAAGCCTTGAAGATCGACTGCTGTGCCAGAGCACTCGTTATAGGATTTGGTTGAGATCACATCCAGAGAGCCCATTATCAAGCCCGGCTTGGTACAGGCAGAATGTGGCAGAGTCAGAAAATTCCTCACCAGATGAATCAGGGTTGGGTTAAATGATGGTGCACTAGACACACATGGCCATCCAGGAGGTTTATGCCACAAGAGTGGTCTGACTAATAGTAGAGGAAGAATAGTCTGATACAAAAGAAGACAATTAAGACATGACTCAGAATAGGATGAGGAAAAGAGAAGACATCTTTCCTGATCAAGGAGTTGTTTAACTTGTATACCAGGAACAGCATTGCTTAAAAATCGCCAATTGAACAATACAAATGATTATTAAACTTGGAAATTCTTCTTATCGTTCCAAAACACAGTGGTTCTCAATGTGACTAGCCAGAGTGGGTAGAACTTCTGGCGCTTCACTGATTCTGCAGGTCCTTGTCCTGTGCATTGTTAACCAACTGGGCAGACCAAGAGATGCTCCAGTGTTCTGATCTGCTTCAGGTAGACTCACTTCTGCAAGGAACCCTTTGATCGGCCGATTCTTGATCTCAATCAGCTGATACACCGCCACTCAGCCCACGATAAGCCAGCCCCAGGCGTAAGACGCTCACCAGGCTCAAAACCATATATTGCCACTTGGTTGACAGCAAGTCTTAATTTCCACAGCACAACTCCCCAAACCCTTAGCGACTAGTTCAAAGGACGGACTTGCCTAAAACTACCCCGCACCTAAGGCGGTCATCAGCCGGCCTCTGTCCAAGGCACAGGGCCTCCATACCAGATCTGGCAGCTATGCTCAGGCATGCTAGCTGCTGCATGTATAAGTTGTCCGCTTGAGCTGTGCCGAAGACACCCCGCGACCAGCCGGCAGAGGTATCCAACGACGGGTCAAGCTTCTGGGCTGACCCCTCCCATACACGGGCAAGCATACTCCACAAATGAGCGCACAGGGCAAGCGCCATCGTCTCAAGCCTATGGGCATACAGGTAATTGGGAAAGCCCCTGTGGGGGTTCAGGGGCAATAGACCCGAAGCTTTTGATTTAAACATGTTCGTAGTTCTTTCGTAGAAGTGGTATGTCCTTATCCTTGAAGCAGATGAACTAATGCTGAACATTGCGGGGGTCCCGGGGGCGGAGCCCCCCATAAGCTTCTTGGGTTTTAGCATTTTTTTCAGCGCATCCGAATAGCTCTCGGTATCTCCCAATCGAAGCTGATGCAACTATAACCTTCCGCCTGGCTGGGGTCCAGGTCGTAAGCCCGTGAATCCGCTTGAGTAGGTTTAGTGCCTTCGGAGAGATCTCAGTAAGCTCATTATCTTGAAGCAGAGAACTTATACTGCCCCTGGCGGGTTGTCAGGTACGGAACCCCCGGAACCTCCTCAGTTTTTAGTAAAATGTTTAGTGCTTCGGAGAATCTCAGTTAATCTCATCTATCTTGAAGGCGGATGAAGCGAATAGGCTGCCTGTAATAATAACAACAAACAAAATCGAGCACAAAAATCACAACAACGGTATTTTTTTTTTTCTTTTATTTTTTTTTTCTCCGAAACAATGCATTTCAGTGCCCGGCCTCAGGGTGTCCGGGCATGTGCCCCCCTCCCCTTGTGCCCCCTCCCTAGCTATCCCAATTCTTCCAATGTGGGCTTTTATAGAGAGTGCAGTCCAGGTGACGTCCCCCGCCAAAGTAACTATCACGTGCCTCCAGGGTCACTCCAGAACCAATGTCACTCAAGTTACGCCTAGCACGGCCGCGCAGACCGAACGCTACACCTGTGCCCGATGGACTTTTGCGCGTTAATGGTTCTCCTCACAATAAGGGACGAGCCCATCTAAAGCCCTTTGAGTCTCCCTTTTACATATGCAACCTGTGCGCCATTCCAAGATGTCTTTCCAGACAAACGACAGGCTCCCGCACTCCTCGGGCCGGTCGGCGCGGCCCACATATGCCGAACAAGAAAGGCAGGAGCCCCGCTCCCCCAGGGCATTCCCTCCCTGAGCCCACATAGACCACAACCAGCCACCTTGTGTTGAAGTACGTTATTATACAAATATTGAATGCCTAGTGCTTGGAATAGTAAATATATTAGTCAAAATGTCAATTTTGAATTTTCTTCTATTCACTAGGCGAAGCCGAGTGAAATGGAACTTCCAAATTTGCTATTCCACAAACATAGGCATTCCATATTTGTTTTATTAACGATACAAAACAAATAATTTTTCTGCCGTTGAATATCTTACTATTCAATGGCGCAATCGTTATATAATATTTCTTAACACAACACAACACTTTATGTGGACGGCGTTTGGTTGCGTCGCCACGCGTACACTCCTTGCCTGAGCTCCTCGCAAAAAGCAGGCATAGTAAGAGCTTGTTGCTCACTTAGTCACCATCCCAAAAAAATTCATACACCAAGACTCACGAAACCATGGTTATGCGGTTTCCAGGTGATCAGTGCTGGTTGTGGTCTAGTGTAAGTAGAAAGTCCTAGACCATTTTACATAAGCGGCCTCTATATATACAGCGTTGAAAAAGGCTACCCTCCTTCTTTTACGTGTTTACTGTTTACTACTTTACCTCACCTAATCCACAGGATGCATGAAAAGTAATAATTGTTGACAACCGGTTATTTTGCCTTTAAAGAGGTTTAAAGTGTGTAAATAACGTGGCGTGTTTCATTTGTTTTTGGTGGCATTTTGAAATATGACGCCCTCGAGAGGCAGGTTAAGCATGGCCAAAAGGTGTTCACTATTCCTTGTTGTGTTTTTGGTTGGTGCGACTAAGTATCACATAGTGCATGAATTTGGATCAAAATTAAGATATATCGCTCGCCCACAGCACATACTGTCTTATCTGACATTTTTGACTTTTTTTGAGATATTTTGCATATGTACTTATACATGTTATGGTCTAATACATGCCAAAGTTACAATCTGTAAAGTCCTAAGTAGTGAGATAGTAAATGAATTTGAATCATTAAGCTCAAAACTGCATATCGGAATTTCACATACTGTCGTAAGTTTCATTTACAACGTAATTTGAATAGGTGTATATGTAACGCTGTTCGCAAAACCATCTTTTACGCTTTTCACTACAGATCTATGTGCGTCGTAACTGCCTCGTGCGTGAACATTTCCGTGTTTCACATACTGATCTAATCTAACGCATTGAAGTATAACGGTGAATTAGCGTCGTATGTGCAAAATACGACTTTTTTGCGTTTCACATAACAGACTTATACTTTGTAGCTTTATATAAAGAATACATTGCACTTTCATCAAACCCACAAAGGTTAACACTTAAACATCTAATGTTTTCTTCAATGCAAAAATTTGAAAGTAAATTCTAATGTTAATTCCATAGTACAAACAAAAATCTCCCGGTAGACTTCAATGGCGATTTTCTCGAAAACGGCATTTCGTCAGATAAGACAGTATGTTGTGGTTGGCGACGATATGTCAAAAAAGGGCATTAAGTGAATAGTGGCCGCCATTTTGAAAAAAGCGCCCTCACTCTTTACACCAGGATGGGATTTTTGCAGACAAACCTGATTAGTTGATAGCTATGATGTATAAGTGTCCAAAAATAGTGGTCTCGCAAAAATCCCCGGGGGGTTGCAGGGTTTCGGTATGTGGCTCATGACCTATGAAATGAGGCATAGCATTCCGCAAATCTTATCCGGCAGGTTCGTGATCGGCGCCACAACCAAACATGAACACCAGGAAAACTTATCATCTGTCGTTATATAAGAGTGCCCCAAGGTTGCATACACCAACATTTTCCAAAATGGCCGCCATTTTTAAAGGTAATACACTAACTATGGGCGACTTAAGGATGGGTCTGGAGTCTGAAGTCGTGAACTTTGACGTGAATTTTTTTTCTTATTTTTCCTAATAGTGGGTAAAAAATATACACAGTTACCATCATATTGTCACCCATTTCACCAAGTTTTTTAAATTCATTCTTATTTTTTGCTCGGTTGCCATGGCAACCACGTAAGGCCCCTGAGTTGGCTAAAAACTAGAACGAACGAACTAAATAACTAACAACTACTGGGACGAAACTTGGGTGGCAATGTGGCAAAGGGGTTAATACGCAATACGCAATCGACCAATCACAAAAAAATAAAAAAATTTCAATGGTTAATTGAAATTTGGAACAAATTTTGAAAATCTGGGGCCTTCATGTTCACTAGCCCTATATGTGCTCATATGTGTCCAATTTCATGGGCAATCATGTAGCGTTCTCCTAGTTACGTTCGTTTTTTCGTTTTGGTTGTTTTGCGTATTTTAACGAAACGAACCCTCGAAACTTTTAGATCAAATTGATGGCGCTTTTGATGTGAATATGGATTTTTTTTTAAAATTTCATTTTAGCTGAATTAATATAATTAATGCAATGAAGAAACATCAAAATCGGTGCTCCATTGTCCCTGTACATTAAATTTTTAAAATAATTTTCTTAAATATCGCAGGGTGAAAAAACATAAAATACATAAAAAATCACTTACCCATTAACATTTAATTACTTTAAATTAAAGTGACAAAATAATATAAGTTATTTATTTACTTCGACTTAGGCAAATAAATGCGTTAAATGGCGTATAATAATATTTTTAAATACTTAAATATCAACCCCATTAATTTTACATATAAAAGTATAGGAGACTATGGGTTTTTGGCCAATTTCGCGTACACTGCTTTACTTTGTCAGCCATATCTCTCGGGAACCGAATGTCGATTGCGATCGAATAAAAAGCAATTTTGTAGATTACAATCTACATAATTAAGCCATTGCAGCATATCTCATTTTTCATAAATGGACAATTATTTACCAAATGCAGACCCCATACCCCCCCTTAATGTCGAGATGTATGTTGTCTGGTTCAATATAACATTGCAGAATTGTCTGATTCATGGAAATTGTATATATACGGCCTATTTTTCAAGATGGCCGACCTCTCATCTCAGAAAACCGTATATTTCTTATTATACATATATATAACATAAATGATGTTGGTGTCAAAATGAGTGTTTTCAACCGGATTTCAGATTAAAACTATTCTCAAAACTGTAGATGAATTAAAAGTGATGTTTTATTTGCATATGTCACAGTTTTGCTATATAGATAGACATATTTAAATAAAGTACCCAGGAGTGTTAGAGTTACTGCATTGTCAGCATTATTTGGCAAAGTGCTAAAATATATTTAACCAGATGCTTGATAATCAATACTAATACAAACTACTCAGTAACTCCGTCTTAGAACTTCCTAATTGCACTTTATGGCCTTATTACGAAAACCCCCAAAATTGACTACACAGGTTGTAACACGTCATTCACAAAATATGACCACCCCTGGCATGATCATTGTGTCAAGACGTCGCGGCATACTGTCCACTATATGTTGTGTATGATGTGATGGGCAGAGCAGTCCACTCATCGATTCAGGAGCCTGAGCTAACTGCTGTAGAGTTTGAGGAAGAATTGCCTCTTTCATTGATGGCTTCGGCCTGCCTTCGATAGGGTTCTTATCAGGGGAGCAAGCAGGAAGCGATGGTCAGCTCCATCCCCTCTTCTTCAAAGAAATTGGTGTCACTACCCAAAATCGACCCTTTGCGACAATGAAGTTGTCGTATTGCATGTGGCAGTCCTTGGTTTTTCAAGAATGTCCAGGTACACACCAACGACGGCGTTCATGTCTCCAGCTGGCACCATCACCAGTGAACGATTTTCCTCCATAATGACTACGGGCCAATACCATCACTGAGCCGCAACCACCTTGAGTCGATTCCTGAATACAGTCATCATGGAGGTTCTCACCACGTAATCGCAACCCTTTTCCTTCCATCTTGATGGTCAAGAATGTAGCGGCTTCGTCCATAAAGACAACATGCCGCCGATTTGTCTGAGCTGTAATCTTCTTTGCTCCATACAAGAGAAGTCGGTAAACCCGTGTGGGTGAACGGTTTTTAGAGCGTGTCCATTGGTCTTCCGTCTTGCTCTGTAACCATGACTGTTAAAGCAATCTCCGATTTACACCTTGGGGGGAAACGTTTGGTTTGGCATAGTGTCTTCTCCCAACGACGAAGACGGCTCGTTGGCATTTCCCGGGCTCTACGGCACAGATAAGCAGTCGGCGATCATCTCGTCTGGTAGTCAATAGTGGTCGTCCGGAGATCTTCGTGGCCTCAAATTACTCACCTCTCGCCTTTTTGGCAGTTTAGCACTCTTCGGGCGTATTGACAATGGCCGTTGGCACGATGCATAGCTTAGAGACTCTGGGTGTCATTTTGGTTGTTTTAAAGGGGGTTTATGGCGTCTGCCTTTTATATTCCCCAACAAAAGGCATTGTTACTTAATTAAAAATTAATGCATGGATTTTCACTCACCTGGTAGTTGGGACTCATTATATCCTCATTCACCTACTCCTATTATGATTACTGAGGCGTTCCAACTAAAAAAGGTTTGAAGGTCCCAAATGAATGCAAATAGAATTGATGTTTTTTTGTGTCATCTACAAGAGGGACTAGAAAGCATTCAATATTCAAGTTGGTGATGACATCATTAGTGAAATTATTGATTTTCAGAGTATCGTAATTCCGTGATTGGTTTGAACTAATTCATGACACTGACTGAAACTCAATAGTTTTTCAATAATGATGTCACTGGTAAGTGTATTCTTTTTTCTGCCCTGTTTATTGGATGGAATGTCCCTCAAAAGATTTGGATAGGTTTATCAATTTCATTTCCTGGGGACCTTTAAGATTGGGTTGAAAAAATCTTCCAACTTTATGTGGCAAACATGTATAAATGTGTCTGCTGGGTGGTGAAATCATGCTACCCAAGTTGATATTAATGATAATGTCCATATTTGTAAGGTCCGCCCGAATTACCCATAATTGCATTGGATTTGGCAAAACCTGCAACAGCCTATTATTTTAAAGGAAACTTTGGAATGTTTGCACAATGCCGAATGAAAATGTTTATTAGTTAGCAGCTATCACAAAGAACCTTACACAACCTCTTCTATTATATAGTTGAAAATAATAATATGCAGTAGATTTTGAAAGCATAGTAGGGCTATCCAGAAATCCGGTATGTATTTAAAGTATTATATTTTTATTTATCTGTTAAAATAAAGTGTCCCCTTGGGCGGCTCAAGAACGGAACCAATTGTACCAAATCTTCCAACAGAATATACTATACATGTGGTCACTTCTTTAAAGGCTACCTCAGAGAGTTTTGAAATATATTTTTTTTTATATTTATTGGAAAATAGTCAACTAGAACTAAAGATTCACCTGAAAATGCCCAAATTCCAAAGTTGAGATGCATCGAATTTTTCGTTTTTCCATGCAGTAAAAAATTAAGATGTGGAGTATACATTCCATAGGATACTGTGTATAAAACTAAAATTCGCCCGGATCCGGAAATTTATAACAAGTTTCGATTTTCTATAATGAAGGACTTCGATTTGAGCGTGCTATTTCACACAGTGTTAAGTAAATATGGACAAGCATTATGTCTAATGCAAAAACACAATTTTTTTGAAAATTGGGGCGCCTTCCTCGGAAATCTCTGAGTCAGCTTTAAAGTTGGCAATTTTAATTTGAAGTATTATACAAATTGTGTTGTTATACAGGGGTGAGTCAGAAAATGAACCGTGATGTAATCCGCCATTTGCAGCTGTCAGAACCATATATCTCAACATAATGTGCTATCAACGGAAAGCTTATTTTATTGGCTAGATTTTGCTACAAAGCCGTTCACGCCCGGTTCGATATATATACCGAGCACAGTCTTTAAATCACTAGTCATTTTGGTGCTCTGGTCCGCGTATTCTCAAATACAATGGCGATCCATGAAGCACATCACTGTCGAATGAATGAAAGGGGTATCTTAGTTAGTTTAAGTGGGTATCTGAATGGGAAAAAGGCCAGGAAAGGCCTAAAAATGCTGTGTTGCCCTCAAAAGATTAAAATAGACCCTGAGACCATCTCAGGTAATACAACTACAATTCCCTCATATGAAAGTTATTGGTATTGGTTTTCTTCATTGATTTTTGTGTTTTTCAACTTTTTAGTGAAAACCAAGCTGACACCTTATTTCTAAGCTTAAATATTTATCCATATGTTACAATTTATGCAACTTGGGTCCGATTTGACCAATCCAGCAAAATCACCATATACTGGCGCCCCAGTCTGGTCTGTCTGGTCCTCTGGGTTTCTGCTTTTTTGTTTAAAAATTCTAAAATTGCATGTAAAAAAGTATAGGCAAACTTTTCAGATCACAATTTTTCACAATAAATTCGTTAAGCTACATCATCTTTCTTTAGTAGGGTTTAAACGAAATCCCTTCTAGAAGTTTAAGGGAAGAGGGTTGAAGAGTTTTTATATATTTGAAGGGTGCTTATCAGAATTTTTTTGGTCCCAACCTCTGGAAATGTGGGGGACTTTGTAAAATAAGGGGGTAAAATAGTACAGGGGGTAATTTGAAATCAGGTCCAATTTGTGTTTAAATGTACACTAATGTATTTGTCTCATTATATGGAAAAAAAAAGTATAGTTTTGTCAATTCTGCTGGGGCAAAAAACAATCCAGTGCTCAGATTTTGGTTGAAACCGGTGTGAAATTATTGCCCTGGTCGTACTGAAGCAGAAAATTCCATGTTCAATTCTTTGGGGGACGATTCTCTGTATACAATTTGAGGTCAAGTTTTGGTGACCCCTATCAGACCCCTGTAGACCCCTGTTTTTGCCCCATTGAATTACGAAACCAAATGCCAAACATTGTAAATATAAGACGAACAATTTGAACAAAACCATTTACGAATCGGAACACTGGTACGATGGCCTTGACCATAATAGAGCTGTAACCTGTATTAACTAAAAGTTGGAACCTAGACAACCTCTAACTTTTTTTAAATCCATATATGAGACCGATACATTGGTGTACAAAAAAACATTTCAAACCCAATTTGACTTGATTTCAGTTTTGTGTTTTGTTTGTGTGTGTGTTATTGGGGGGGGGGGCAACTTCCCCCCATTTGTTACGGCGCACTGGTCTACACTCGGAATTGTACATGTTCTTTGTATTTAGTTAAGGTGCACGTTAAGTGATGCCACAGCCCCCGCCCTCTTCCGCCGCCTTACCTCAAAAGTTGAATTTTTATATCGTCTGAACCGTCAACATTAATAATCCAGGTGATTTAATCTTACGTGCAAATTCGGTCGAATGTTGTAAGAAATTTTGTATTTTCTGTTCTGTCCCGTAACGGACACAAATTATATAGCACAGTATCCTGGGGAACCAAGCATGGCTCATAAACAACCAAAAGGTCCAGGGATGAACTAAAAGTTGTGAATAACCTTGAAATTAATCATGTGGCAAAGGTTAATATGCACTAACCCTAAATGCTACTAGCAAATTGCAATTTCCCTCGATCTGCTACTATTGAAGTTGATTCATATTTTCTATCCCCATAATTTAAACTTTCAGTACTTGGAAACTTGGATCACTTTTGGTTTGAGGACACGCGTGAATTGAAATGATATCTATATATGAGATTTGTTTTCCGTTAATCGTAAGCACAAATTCAAATATTTGAGGAACTTTTAAAATATCGAATAGTTAAGGAATGGTTAGTAATAACCTATTAGTGTGGTTTGGTATGTCAATGAAACAGTTCCCGTAGGATTTGTATGCTAAAATTGATTTTCTTGCTGTTTTTCATTCAATAGGGACCAGAATGTCAGAAAATGATGGGGTGCAAATTTTTGGACTGCTGCCTCTTCTTCAAGGGGGAAAATGTTACTACAGGGAAAATTTTATAATCGAGTCATAATGGTTCAAGGTCATCCTGTGGTAAAATTTGCCCAATGCTCAGATTTTGTTGAAACTAGTGATAAGTTGTTTGTATTGTCTCACAGGACCCAAAAATGTATTATTTTACTCTGTGTGACATTTGGTTGGCTAATTACATAGCAAAATGTAGCAAGGGTCTACTTGGTCTATGGGGGTCACCAAAACTTTCCCTGGATGTAGCAGTGGTGATATTTTTCAGTTCAGTTCAGTTCATTTATTTACCACCAGCAACAAAACATTCTAATAAATCATTTAACATGGTAGGATGACAATAAGAGTAATGCTCGAGAACATGCCACCCTTAAAAAATTCTTAATTGTAAGTGTAAAGACAATGGACACCATTTAAGACAAGATTTTAGGTGCAAACAAGACCGAACAAAACAGGTGCAAAACACACATTTGTTGGCACTGATAAACAATATATGCACATATACATTACATATGAGCGCATACACACACATATATAAAATACATGTACATATACATAAATTGAACATATTCATATACAAATATAAAGCATAACTTGAATAAATTAATAATGAAGCATATCGAGGGTTGACAAACAGAAGGACGCAACTCAACACCGAAAGAAACATCAAAAAACTTCCCCAATTCTGCTGTAATACTGCTCCTGAGAAATGTGATACCAATATCCTCCACCAAGCAAATCCACCCATTACTCAAAATGTAAACATCTCATAAAGCTCATATATGGTACTGCAAGCAAACATTATATAAACTCCAGCAAACAAAGAACAATCCAAATCAGTTAAAATGCATTTTCTTTTCAGTATGACACAAAGAATCATTTGACACCACTTTCAACAACATCGGAGCATTAACCCCCCAGGGTGACCTTGAACCATTATGGGGCTATACCGCTTAACTAAAGGTTGGAACCTGTGCAAATATATACTTTTTTCTAATGCTTATGAGGAGACGAACGCTTTAGTGTACATTAAAACACGATTTGACTCGATTTAAAAATTTTCCCTGTACTAACATCCCCCCTTGAGAAGGGAGCATCAGTCCGAAAATTTGCACCCCATCATTTTCTGACAGTTTAGGCCCTATTGAACAAATCAATTTTAGCATGAATCCTACGGAATACACACCAAACCACACTATATTTTAGATCCGTCTCGTGGACTCCATGGATTGATGGACCATTCTTCGGGATGTCACACACGTGACCAAACTTTATTTGCCTCCCATGACAAAACAACCAACCTAGCGAAAGTGGAAACATTATTCTTGGTTAGGGTTTGGACAAAATCTAACTAAAATTAATGTTTCCACTTTTGCTAGATTATTTTTTTGTTATGGGAGGCAAATAAAGTTTGGTCAAGTGTGTGACATCCCGAAGAATGGCCCTGATATGAGATATTTCAGGTGATCACCGGAGCTTGTCATATTTAAAACGAGATCAGCATTTCAATGGCAACAAGCACAAAACACAGCACGCAGCGCTTTAGCCAGATGGAGTCTCTTGGTATACTCTTAAACCGGGTAAGGGATTTTTTGTGGTGTAGTGTTTTATTATTTGGGTAATTTAATAAAATTAAAATTTTTGCTTTTCTTTCAGTATTTATGCTAATTGCCTGATAGAGTTTTTACTCTTTCTATATCCCTTACGTCCCTAGAGGAAAATGACTACCAACCTGATGATTACCGCAAAAAAGGAGGTAGCGGTATTTGTGTTGTTAGAGCTAGGGGAACTTTCCTCGTAAACACAAGGCCGCTCCGTGATTTTTGAAAAGGGGCAAAAATGGCATTTAGGGATTCAAGGGTATATTTCTAGTTTTATTTCTATCGAGTTATTTTGTGTATAACATACCTGACCATGTGTGTAATTTTTTTCTGAAAAAAAATCCTTAAAAAATAGAAATACCTTTTTTCAGACAAACAGTATTAGCTTTCTTCGGAATTCCAAAACAATCTGATTTGGGTCTAAACACTCCCATTTTCATATCCAAATTTCCTTTTTACCAAATTTCCTTTGATACAAAATAGGCAGACGTGATTTTTTTTAAATAAATTTTCAAATTTTACTTTATAACCAAAAATCAAAGACAACAAAAAGTAAACAAAAGACTTAGTACAATAATCATATAGAAAAAGTAATTGTGTGAAAAAGTTTTCAAATGAAAATTCTTCAGGTAAATGGACCTCCACGGACGTTTTATTTAATTTTTTAAACATTTCTTTTCTTACCTGAGCATTGTCGTTTTATTTATTTTGAAGTAACAGAGTGAAAGAATCCATCTGTTGTGTTTTTTCTTTTGGTCTGTTATGGTGTGTGTTTATGTATTTCTTAACCCCTGGAGCAAATGTAAGAAACACGTTCTGATGTTTATTAGATGTTTAAACATGGAATATTTGTCAAAAAATAAGCCATCAAATAAATTGTTATATGATTTCGATATGGACGAAAGTATATCTGTAAAAAGAAACTTATCAAAGTAGGAAAACAAATTGCAAAATGTTCATTAATGCAGACAAAAAATCTGTGTAAAACTCTTATAATAGATTAATATGCGTGAATTGCAATGAATGATTGTATACAAATATGTTCCATGAACTGCAGAGGTTTAGGTGACCATTGACGATTTCAATAACCCTCACGTGATTGTATGCGGGGATTGGAATTTAACATTAAAACAAGACGAGGCTAATTATAACTATAAACATGTCAATAATCCAAACGCGAAACAAGCGGTTATTTCTAGTATGAAAGAAGAAATAGAATTAGTGGATCCCTGGCGTCTACAACACCCTAACGCAAGAAGATATACATGGAGGAGGACCAACCCAATTAAACAGGCACGTCTAGATTTTTTTCTTGATATCTAAAAACTTTTAACACTCACTAAAAAAACAAGACATAATACCGGGCTATAGGACAGACCACTCAGTAGTTATACTCTCCTTAAACTTAAACCCCATTGAAAGAGGTAAAAGTTATTGGAAGATGAATAACTGTCTGTTATCTGATATGACAAAAAAAAAAAAAAAAAAAAATACAAATGTTACATGCACAAACACACACAAATTATGACAATTCAAATCTTTACAATCGACACACACACACACACGTACACACACAAATTATATGATGATGCAAATCTTTACAAACGGCGTTCCATATAGGAAAACAAATTGCAAAATGTTCATTAATGCAGACAAAAAATCTGTGTAAAACTCTTATAATAGATTAATATGCGTGAATTGCAATGAATGATTGTATACAAATATGTTCCATGAACTGCAGAGGTTTAGGTGACCATTGACGATTTCAATAACCCTCACGTGATTGTATGCGGGCATTGGAATTTAACATTAAAACAAGACGAGGCTAATTATAACTATAAACATGTCAATAATCCAAACGCGAAACAAGCGGTTATTTCTAGTATGAAAGAAGAAATAGAATTAGTGGATCCCTGGCGTCTACAACACCCTAACGCAAGAAGATATACATGGAGGAGGACCAACCCAATTAAACAGGCACGTCTAGATTTTTTTCTTGATATCTAAAAACTTTTAACACTCACTAAAAAAACAAGACATAATACCGGGCTATAGGACAGACCACTCAGTAGTTATACTCTCCTTAAACTTAAACCCCATTGAAAGAGGTAAAAGTTATTGGAAGATGAATAACTGTCTGTTATCTGATATGACAATAATAAATTTGGTTAAAAAGATTAAAGAGTTCAAGAAACATTATGCACTTTTTCCGTACAACCCAGAAATCATTGAAAATATTCCTATGGATGAAATTCAATTTCTAATAAATGACCAGGTTTTGTTTTCGAGTTACTAATGATGGCCATAAGGGACTTAACAATTTCATATTCAGTAAGGAAAAATAAAGAAAAAGAAAAAAGAAATCGAGTTAGAACAACATATTTCCAATCTTGAAGAGAAAATGAATCTGAACCCAAGTAATTTAGTAGAAGAAGAACTTAAGGATAAGCAAACTATTTTAATAGAATTGCGAACAATTAAAAGAAAGGCTCTATGATGAGAGCAAAAGTAGAACAAGTTGAACAGTGTGAAAAGCCAACTAAGTTCTTTTTAAATTTAAATTGGGAGGAAAACTTCATTAACAAGACCATTCAAAATCTTACATTAGAAAATCAGATGGAAATTACAAATGGTATTATTACTTTATTACCAAAAGGTGATAAGCCCAGACAATTCCTTAAAAACTGGAGACCCATTTCTTTACTTAACACTACTTATAAACTAGCGTCCGCATCTATAGCTGAAAGAATTAAAAAAAGTATTACCGCAACTAATCAGTGAAGATCAAAAAGGATTTATGACAGGAAGATACATTGGAGAAAATATTAGATTGATTTATGATACACTTCTATATGCGGACACTGAAAATATTCCCGGTTTGATGGTTTTATTACACTTTGAAAAAGCTTTTGACTCCGTGTCCCATCAGTTTATATTCAAAGTTCATGAGTTGTTTAATATTGGAAAATCCTTGAAAAAATGAATAAAAGTTTTCTACACAAATAGCAGGTCCTCTATTCAAATTAATGATCACCTAACCGCTAGATTTTCTATTGAACGAGGATACCGTCAAGGCGACGCCCTCTCACCATATATATTTGTACTTTGTGCAGAAATACTGTCGATTCTTACTAAGAAAAATTGTACAAACAGAAAACATGGAGAAAGAAAACTTTGATCGGATGCAAATGTTAAAAAAACATGTAACCATTGGTCAAAAAGAAATATTTCTGTAGAATAACCGTAGTAAAATCTTTAATCCTACCCAAATTTAATAATTTAATTCTTAATATTCCCTCTCCTTCTGAAGATTTTATTCAAAAATTACAAAGCGACCTGTGTAAATTTATTTGGAAAAGAAGTGACAAAATTAAAATTGCTGTTAACACTAACAACCCATTTTGGAAAGACGTTTTACTTTCTTGGGGACATTTTTTGCAATGCAATCCCCCTAAGGCATAAAAGATTTTCTTAAACAAAGTCTATGGAATAACGAGCTTTTTAAGATTTTCGGAAAGACCATACATTTTCGAAGATGGCAAAATAGAGGTATAAAATTTGTCTGTGATTTGTTTAATAAAGATGGTACAATATACAAGTACGCCGATTTATATTACAATATAACGTTAAAACAAACTTCATGGAATACGAAGGAATTTGTAGAGCTGTTACTTCAACCTTCAAAGAGAATTCAAACTTTACAGGTCAAATAAGTAAAAAAAAACAACAACAACAAAAACATTTTCAATTTCTGAACAAAGGGAACATAAATTAACACGGCCTCGTTTCCACAAATTTTATATGTTGAATGAAACAGTTCTTAATAATTAAGTGTTCTGAAAGGTCCAATTAACCTATATGTATATTGAACACAAATGCTGCCATTTTAATATGTCATATTTTTGATCGGTGGCACTGTCTGCCGTGTAACTTTCCCATAGGTTTGTACAGGGCGGAATGAAGATATGGCAAAAGCAAAATGGCCCCTCTCAGCATATGAAGGGTGAATTTTATATTGTTATTTATTGTTTAATTACACTGAATTTATCAATACTTAAACAGTACAAATATTCATAATTACTTGTTTTAATTGTTATTTTTTACTGACACTCCCGTTGGTGGATAAGAGGGGTTCCTAGTGAACCGCATTAATTATCTAATTAACGGGCGATGGATTTTATGATATTTGTTCTTGTAAAAATGCGTATCCAAACGATAGACGAATGCAAACAAATTTGAGTTGAAAAAAGTACACCGTTGGTCGTAAAACTGGCAAAATTCCATTTGCGGGTCCCTAGGACCCCCTTTTCCACTTAAGTGTTAATGACAGAAAAAAGTAAAAAAATCTAAGCAAGTAAGCATTTCAAGGTCGATTTGTACACCATTCTATATTATTGTTGTTAGGGAACTATCAACGAACCAATTCCCTTTGTTCAATATCAGAAGCCTGGAAACTTGTTATCAATGCGGCTGTCAGTCTCTCTGACTAATGAATACTTTGGTTTTATTACTACTTGGCAGGCCAGGTTGTTCAACCTATCTAACCTTGAAAAAAGTGCACACTTTTTCATTGGGTCACTCAAAATATGATGACAGTGTACAATATGTATTGTTATCCTGTCGATAACTAGCCGTATATTGACAAAGACAAGCTGGAACGTTGCTTGCTTTGAATTTTTGTATCACATGATTGCTCTCTGTGCCAATATCAAAAGGTTTCGTGGAACTATAGACAAACTAATTTTATTCTTTTCATTAATTAATTATGGCGTAACCCGAGTGCTAGTCTTATTCTAAGACTTAACGGTAGGAGGGCGCTCTTATGCATATCGTACGGTCAAACACAGACTTGACTAAAGGCTAGGCCTGGCCTGGTCACGAATATTTACATCTAAGTGACCGTTATTGGAAATTGCACTGTTTTGCAGCGAGTTAATCCACTAACCTCGACGGATTTTGACTTCAATATTTTTTTCTTAAATTATCATGGTATTACTAAGATCTTTTGAACGAAGGTTTCAGAGTTGATTTTGTAAGAGTTGATTTTGTCACTGAGACACGGGGGGGGGGGGGGGGGGGGGGGGGAAGGACACCCGATGTTCGATACTAGAGTTGGGATTTTGGAGGTTGCCAGGCTCCTGTGCAGCTCTATGGAAAAAAATCCCTAAATCGGCATTAATATGCCTGATTGATTCCTCCAAACCGCTTGATGAATTCATTCAATTTTTACCATACGGCAAGAAGACACCATTTAAAGCAATTTTGTTCGGCGAACTTTTAGTTCGTAGAAGAAATTTAGAGAAAAATGCATTTGAAAATTCAATTTTCGCCATGAAAACGGGTGATGACAAAATTAAAAGTGGTGGCAATTTGCATATGACGCCTAAAGTTTTGAGAATAGTTTTATTGAACTCCTTGACTCAGAAAACACTCATTTTGACACCAAAATCATCTTCTTAGGTTATATAATAAGAAATATATGGTTTCTTTGACGAAATGTCGGCCATCTTGAAAAATAGCCGTGTATATAACTTTCCATGACTCAGACAATTCTGGCATTTGCATATTGAACCTCTTGACCCAGAAAACATATATTCCGACACTAATTCGTCATAGTAGTGCTATTACCTTTAAAATGGCGACCCGGGAATGGCGACCATTTTGGACAATGCCGGTTTATGCAAATTGCCATCACTTTTATTTTTGTCATGTATTTTCATGAACTACACAAACCAATGATCAAATGTAGCTATGATTGCAAACGTTATTATTCCGGCCCTGGTTGGTAGAAATCTAAGGCCTTTTTTCATCTGATGCTGCAGCACTATTAGGGGTCAATCGCGGTGAGAGATTTTACCTCAATCTCCAGTGAGAAGCCAAAGAGCGGGTCAATCAGTGAGAAAGAGCAAAATGTAAGCAAATTACCATACACAATTTCATGTTATTATAGAGGACCTGGCAGGATAAGCAGAGAGAAGCGCCATCAGGTTTGACATTGCGTTATCTGGTACCCATTTTCACAAATCATATAACTTTAAAGTGACAAGAGGAACATTTTTTGAGGATACAAATTTCTCTCAAATTACACTTCATCGGTTGTAGACCACCTACGTTTCGAAGATTTATTGGACAAACAAGCACGAAAGAAAACCGCAAACCTTGTTTTGAACTGGCCTGCTAGGAATTTCAATGGAAAGTCGAATTTTTATTATACAACCCCTTTCCCCCCAAGAACGAGAAAGAGACTTATTATGCAGATGTGTATTGATAATATCTATCTACCCTGTAAGTGGCTAAGAACGGGAAGAGACTTATTATGCTGTATGTATTAATAATATATATCTACCCTGCAAGTGACTTTCCCGTTCTTGGTGGTGGGGGGGGGGGCCATTTTAAAAAAATCTCCATCGAGGGTGCATAAAATATAAAAGAAGAGCATAAACATTCAATCATTTATGTTTGACCTCCCCAATATATGCCAAAGCACAGCAGCTTTGTGCTTTCTCTACCAGAACAAAGTAGCAAAGTTTACTCAGTAGCAAAGTTTAACTATCCTTGTGTTATGTCCTGGGTATTATTTGTCATTCAAGGTATCTATTTTAATATTTCATGGGATTACATTTAATATTTATTCTATTACCTCTGCTGCCCATTATTGAAAATGCAGCATTTTGATTGGTCAGTTTATTGCCCATTTATTTTGCAATTAAGAGGTCTGAGCTCATTGTCTTTAAAATCAAACTAGAATAGAAATGAAGGTTTGCAGTATCGTTTGTGGGCTCATGTGGTGTCCTCGGCTGGAAAACTATCACATGATGGGCTTGGTTGCGCCTCGCAACACCCCTTTATTTCTTAAATATTTATCAACTTTTATTCTTACCAAATTTGCTGGAAATCAATATTGTTTTCATCTGATTTCCCAGTTTGTTTATTTTTTCTCCCTCCCTCTCCCCATTTTTTTCTTTTTTTGCCCATATTGTTCAAATTCCACCAAATTGTTTTAATTTATTTTTGAGTCTTTAATCATTCATAATCCAATCTTTTGCTTTCCAGCAAATTTGTCCAATGGTCCTCTTGCATGTAATGGCTGATTGATTTGTAATTCTTGTTAAGTTTTAGTATTTACAATTGACTTACTCCAATAATGAACTTTGAAAAGTTGAAAGAATCCTTAAAAGTACTTGATCATAATTTCAATCTTATTGGTTTATCCGAAACGCACTTACGAGAGAAACCTCATGATATATACAAACTGCCTGGATATAATATTGAATATGTAAATCGTTTATCTAGGCAAAAAAGGGTGGCTTTTTGTTCCTATCTCATATCTCAGAATGTTAAATATAAAATAGGCTTATTGTGTAAAGCTAACGATAACTTTGAATCGTGCTTTATCGAAATAGAGAATAAGGATAAAAAGAATATTATTATATGTGTCATTATAGAAAGCACATACAGCGATAGATAATTTATTAGTGATATAGACCCAATATTTCATAAAATAGTTTGAAAGAAAAGAAAGCTTTTTAATAAAATGGGCTGATTTTAAAATAGACCTCTTAAAAGAGGATGACCACAAGCCTACTCAGACTACTTGAATATGATCTATTCTCATTCATTCATGCCGTTCTATATTAAACCGACTAGAATTACCGAAAATAGTGCTACAATTATTGACAATATATTGACAAATACGAAACGATATAAATTCTGCAATTCTTTTAACGATATCAGTGGACATCTACCGACAAATGTTGATGTCTAGCAGCATGTTACAACAGTAACTCAACTAATACAAAGGGGTATTATTACAAAAGAGATTACAGTAATGTATAATATCACGAATTTAAAACAAAGAATGTCTAAGGTAGATTGGAATGATTTACTCGAAAATTGTAATTCAAATGATGATCATATAGTTTTCTTACAAAACCTTTAACAACATGTAAATGATGTATAACTTTTAAAGAAATGCAATCTTAAAAACTCGGGAAAAATCGAAACATTCCACAGTCACCATGGATCACTAAGTTGAAGTGTATTAACATTAAGAACAAGTTATACAAGGAATATATTCAATGTCCATGTCAAAACGATTGCAAACATTTAAGACCTACAGGATAAATACATACATTAATTGAAAATCCAAACGCGGATTTTATTTTTAGGAAATTTAACGATGCTAAAAATCACATGCGACAGCCGGTGGAAAACGATAAACAAATATATTAGGCCCGTGGTCGATAGTCAAAGTCAAACATCTAAATTCAGAACTGAAGCTGAGTAGAAAATAGCACCTTCAATTGATATGCTACGAGTTTAATAATACTTTGTTCAGATTTGGCCCCAAACTTGCGTCTAATACTATTCATTCTGGAAAGAATTATTATACGTTATCTTTGCGAGCCATTACACCATACCCTGTATTGGCGCCAATTGTCGAAAATGATTAATGACAATTATCAATAATTTAATCCAACAAAGCCTGGTCATTGTTGATAATTGGAATAAATTGTAAAAAGGGTATACCACACTTGTAGAGCCATTGACAGCCATATTTATTTATCAATATCCACCCGTATTGTGCCTGATAGCCTCAAAGTGGCCAAGTAATTCCAATTTACAAAAGAAGTATACAAAATATTTCCTCAACTATCGTCCAGTATCTGTTTTACCTTGTTTCTTCTTTTCTTGTTTCTTCTCCAAATTTTGAGCCGACTAGTTTTTTTGATCGCTGTATGAATATATTGATAAACATAAAATCCCCTCAAACGACAAAAACACATTTGGATTTCGAACAAATCATTCTACTTTTTAATGACAATAGTTGATCTAGTAGATAAAGTTAGTAAAGCCACAGAGCTGACATGAAACAACATGGGAATATTTTTGGATTTGTCAAAGGCATTTGATACATCGATCACCATATCTTACTTCACAATTAGAATATTACGGATTTATAGGGAATTGTATTGGAATGGTTTAAGAATTACTTAAGTAACAGAAAACAATATGTTTATTATAACTTAAGCAAATCCGATCTCAAAGACATTATTTGTGGAGTCCCTCAATTCTGGGACCGCTTTTATTTATACTTTGCGTTAATGATCTTACTAACCTTCGCCATCCTAGATTTTATTTTATTCGCTGACGAACCACTATATGATTTCTCATTCTGATATAGTTATTAAAATAGACTTAATTATGGAGAGTTAATTGAAGTAAGTAACTGGTTCAAAGCGATAAATTATCTTAAATGCTAGCAAAACAGAATAGTAAACGGTTTTAGGTACTCAGATAGATAACGAGTAATATGCCAGATAACACACCCAATATAATTGTTTTGGATTGCTGCAAATCCTGAAAAAGTTAATAAGACTAAGTTTTTGGGCGTCGTCATAGATGAAAACTTAACCTTAAATTTCATATCGATTGTATTTCAAAACAATCTCAAGAATGTTGTGGCATTTTTACATAAGTTTAAAACACCCTATTCCGTCCGGAGAGCCAATCTTTAACACACCACTATATTGTACTCTTTAATTTTACCTTATATAAACTACAGTATCCTAGCATGGGGGTATACTGTAAACGCTATTTAATAAGATTTATAAACGTCAGAAATGGTTTGTGCGATCAATATCAATAGCCATTACAGGAGTCACTCAAATACTCTATTTGTTCGGTTACAAACGTTTGAAATGTTTATGATACTTATCAACTAAATTTTGACTATTCATGTATAGAGCTCATAATAAATGTTTTACCACATATCTCAATGCACTATTTACGAAACTTCCATGAAATTCACCGACTACCACACAACAAGATATTCTAATAATTATGTACTTGCAGAGACCAAAAAGCATTTTCCTGATTCAAACTTTAGAACATTAGTCCTATCTTTGGAATCTCGTTAAAGAAAACCTTAGTAGTATATGTAGTATTAAAACCAAGTTTTTAAATCCGGTTTTTGTCCGCAACCGGGGTGGCCGGATTCACCTCACATTCGGAGCAATCGCCCTTACTACTTACTCCCCCCTCCTTCCACTTCCACTTCGCCGATTCAACGCATCCCCCAATCCTCAACCCAACCCTCCACTCTCCTTACGCTCCTCCTCCACTTGCTTCCTCCATGTCCTCTTTGGTCGCCCCTCTTCCTCGAACACCCACCTCGAACTCAAAGCCCTAATAGTAATAGCTGTAATCATTTTAGAGTCCAATTTCAGTATTTCTTTATCCGCTATTAGCGACTTGTTTTTGAGCATCATATATTATTTTTCACCCTGTCGTGGTGTCTATGGTCATTTTGTTTGGTTAGGTACATTTTTCTTTTATTTGTATGTACTTAACGTTTAGTTAGGTGGTGACCTTTTCTGGTCTATTGGCCTTCCGTCCCTCCTCCTATCATTTTGTTGTTGCGTTTTTGTATTTTTAATGATTATGGAAAATAAATTATCTTGAATCTTGAAATTCACTCATCTATGTATTTTTACGATCATTCGTGTATTTAACTAGCTCTCATAATTCAAATTTTTCCAATTTGCAGTAATCAATAATATTTGCTTAAATTGTGGGTTTGATTCCCATGTATATCCTCTGTTCATGTTTGCAATGTGTTTATTTATCTCCACTTTTCATATTTTTTTCCTATACTTTCTTTTATCACATTGCTTAGCTTGCTGATCCTTATTTTATTCTACTGCTTTCCAGCAATTTATTTATTCTTATGATCTCTCTAATATTGATTTTATTTCACAATGTGTCTTTTGTTTAGTCTATTAAAAAACCATTTTGGTTTATTTGCAGTGACATTTGGATTATCATTTTATGACCTATTTTATGCTTTTGCTGAATTATTGTGCACGATACTGATTGGCGCTTTACCCAGTTGGGCTTAACATCAGTTTTCTCATCACCTGTTTGTTACGCTTGTTTTCCCTTTATGCCTCAGTTTAATTCTCCTCTTGTACGGCTTCTCGCATGATCAATTACTGTAGTGACACTCCAGCTCAGTATCTTTGCTTGTTATACTCGATTCATGCTGATATAGGGACAAC